>JAPMOQ010019132.1:3423886-3443786 GCA_026543055.1 Argiope trifasciata
ATATATATATATATATATATATATATTTCAAATCTCTAGCATAACCAACAAAAAAAATCATTTATTTGAATTAATCTATTTTTTAACTACATGTAAATGCATAGGAATTATTATGATTGGTTCAAGATAAAAGTGGATATTCTGTATAATCCAATTTGAGACGCATCAAAAATTATTACATTTTGAAAAAATTATTCTCGATGCGGTCATTAATTGTTCTAAGCTACTGAAATTCAAAGTTTCATGATTCGGTCATTTTCGGTCGCAGAAAGATATAGCGTGGGTTTATTTAAAAAAATAAAGTTTCTACTATTAGTTCACACTCTTCCTACATTTTATTTATTTATTTATCGTGTTTAAATCTTCAATCTTTAATAAAATACTTTTCATTCATCCATTCAAGTTCAAATACATTTTAAAACTTGTAGTGGATGCCATGCACATTTTTTTACAAATATTAATTAATTAATTAAATTAAATTAATTTTTTATATTTTAAATAGAGTTTTAGCGGTCAGTAATGAAAATTTAAATCCGCAGGCAGTAGTTCAATCGGTAAAATTTAAGGATTTTGGTATTTTTCATTTGAAGGTGAAGAATAAAAGTTAAATTCTTGATAAAATTGATAATTTTTTTTTGATAATTATTTAATAAAAAGAACTAAAATAAAAAAATTCTTTGTTGACCTAATTAGGAATTGAATTTTTAAAAAACGTTATATTATTTTTGAAATTGTTAGGATTTTACATTATTTTACCAAATATATCTGACACGTTTTTGCTAACTGTGTAAGGATTTAAAACTTCCCGTTATTCCATCAATACATTTCCACCCCACAAAAATATTTTTAAAGAAATCTTTCTCTTAAAATTATCGTTTTTTAATTGTAAGTAAGAGCTAAGATATTATAATTTAGTGAAGATTAAAATGGACATCCTGTACATATCAAGTTTTGTTCCCTATAAAGGATGTTAGGAGAAAATGGGGGATTAAACGCTGTTCCCCATTCAAATAAGGGGCTTGATTTTACTATACATGCATCCGATATGGTATTATGCTATAAATGCGATATTTGTATTATATATGTGATGCGTCCGGATTCTTATCAATAATCTTAAAAAAAAATACCTAAAGAAAGTAGAAGCAGTTGAAAAGGCATTAGTTTAAAGAATAACAAAGACATAGAAATCTTTTTCCATTGCCTTTTTGTAAAAAGTCTGAATTTTAATTCCTAAAGTAAAAGAATATTTTCCTTCACAACATTTGATTTACCGAAGTTTAAAATACGAATAAAATTTTATTTCCATGAAAATGAAAATGAGGACTTGTTTATGTCTGCATTTCATGAATGTTAGAATTTTATTAAATTTTACAAATCTTCTATTGCTTGCCTTAAATTTTATAGCAGATAAAACTATAAAGTAGGAAACCATTAGCGACAGCACCACAGGTTTGTGGTTAATGCATAATCCCATGCATTTTAATCACGAAGGATAAAACAAATGAATTAAAATCTAAACATTTGATATACATTCTCACATTCATACAATTTAAATATACATTGTTACTCCTCAAGGTACAGTTTATTATTGTTTAAAATATAATTCTGTTTTAATCTTCTTTCTGTATATATATTCACATATAAATTCCATACTCATTTATAAATATTTAATTGTAATTTCAGCAGTCTCTAACTACAAATAATATAAATACTTATAGCCTCTAAATATATAAAGTTTAAATATACATAAATATATAAAATCCCTATTTTTTATACAAACTATATAAATGTTTACATTCATAAATATATTAAATATGTCTGAAATTCTTAATTTACTGATGCATGTCTAGAAACTATAAATCCATCGATTAATTACTCTTCGAAATAAAGTTATATTTTTAGATTATTTAATATAGCACTAGGTTACTTTCCTTTAAGTAATATAATTTATTTCTAAAATTAGTGTTTCGAAATGAAAATGAGTCAGAACTTTCTCTGAAATTAAAAAAAATACTAACTTATTTTAGAGGTGTATTCATTTTTTTAATTCCAAATTTTTTCCTTATGATTATAAAAAAAATATATTTATATTAAAATGTAAATGTATCATAATAATATATATATCATTAAAAATATGTGTATCTTTTTCAAGTATCACTCATTATAATTTTTAGTTAAAATATCAGAATTTTCATTTATCAAAACCAGTCTTTCTTTGAACATATAACGATTCATCGGTCGTTAATAAAATAATAAATCTCATAAAAAGTGGAAATTCTTTTGTATTATCGTTCCAATTCCGTAAAGTAAACACACACACACAAAATTCCTCTTCTATGGATATTCTAACCATCTGTTGCGCTTTCAAATTTACTCACTCAAAAGCACAGGAGAGAAGATGAAATCTAGATGCACTGTTTCTGCCAAATAAATGAAATCGGGCGGACGGAAAATGTCATTAAGTGAAATGCTTAGGATTCAAAAGAATTATATTAAGTAAAAACTAAAGTTCCGAATAAACATACCGTTTATAAGGCAATAATTACAAAACACAGGAAACAGTAAGTACTCACCTGTGGATTGAAGATTGGTAAATGGCACGGACATCTGGAGCTAAAAGATCCCTAGATCTCGCAGCTTTGCATCTCGATGCGCAGATTGAGGAAACTTTCAAGGCAGTGAGCAATTCCGGTCTCTTCGTTGCCATGGATTGCTCTCTCTAAGAAAAATGGTTTTAAACAGCCAGAAGTGATTGTGCAATGGTATCGATCAATAAAATGAAGAGCTTGCAAGAATAGGTGAATTATAATTTCTGTTAAAAATAAGACTGTAGGAAAAATATGATGAATTTGGATAGAATGATTTGTTATTAACCTATTACTATAGAAAAAAGTTGAATTCCAAGAATGTAGGACACGATATATATATTTAAAAAGATTCATAAATGGTAGAAACTTTTCGTAAATTTTCTTGGGTATTAAAAAATTTATAAATTATGTTTTAAAAAACAAAAATGAGCAGAAAACCTGGTGACAATCTTAGTGAAATTTATGATTGTATGTATATGTTGTCGGCTGACAGCAAAAAATTGTCCAATCAAAAGAAAGTGAAATATGAGTTAATGCATTCCTGTTGCTTTATAACATCTTTTCGGCCATATAAATATAAAATAGCCTTATTATATCATTAATATTTAATATATATATATATATATATATATATATATATATATAGCACATAAACTGATATGCATGATTTTTCTGTTACAGAGATTAAATTTGAAAATAACAAAGATGATATTGATTCATTTTTCTTTTGACGGGGTCTCTTAAATGTATATTGACTTTATTTTACTGTATGTAAAAGCAGAAATTTGAGAAAAGATATATTGAGATAAAATTTTTCAATTAATTTGCAAATGTAAAAAATTGAATTTATAAAAATGAAAAATGATATGGAAGGAAAATAGAAATAAAAATTGAATTTATAGCATCAGAATTTTTCAATTAATTTGTTAATGCAATAAATTGAATTTATAGAAATAAAGCACGATATGGTCACAATATCTGTATTTAAGCAATTGGACCGTTTATTGCTAATAGGGTCCAGCATGAATATGCAATTCTTTTAGTTTGATAATTATATAACAGTACTAACTTGATGGAAGAAATTTGGTATAGGTTTTACACCAGCATTATAGATAATAAAACATTTGATAAAGTCCATCTGCGGTAAGAATGTCTTATTTCCCCGTATATATGCGTATGGACACGATAACTCAGGTGACTTCAGTTTAGCATATAATTTTCTAATAGTCGACTTTAAACCGATTGAACAAGTTTCTAATTGGATCCCACGATTTATGGACCTCGTAATAGAGTACTATTGACTTTTTACATTTTGGATCAGTGGTATTAATATAGTTTGATTCAGTAGGTTAATGCTCTACATTCATTATGAGAGGTTGGGAAATTTATTCAATGAATAGCTGTTTTTATCTTTACTTTGAAACATATAAAATATACAAAAAAATCAATGTTGCTACTCTCAAAAGTATCAAATTAGAGAATTTTACGAAATTTGAATATTCATCGACTAGAAACAAAGTAGTTTTTTTCTTTGCCTAATCAAATTAGAAACTCAAGACCAATCGATAAAATATGGTTTATTATCATAGCATGAAATTGAATAAATATATAGCATCTTAAATGAATCGTTTGCATAAAGCATGATAACTAAAAAACAAAAACAGATAACTTTATTAAATTATTCATATGACCTTATTATCACAGTTGCTGATCTGAATCATATTTTGAAATTATAACTGAAAAATGCAAAATTTTAAATAGATGAAATTTGCTATGTGTTCCTTTCACCAAGTTTAGTTATATTAACGTCCCGTTTAAAGCAACACGAGGGCTATTTTGGGACGGACCTCGTAATTTTGAACCACGGTCAGATGACGAGGACGACACCTGAAGTGGCACCCCCCCCCTCTCCACACCACACCACACCAGCGGGAGGACGTTTGGCCTGACAGATTTAACGTGCAAGAGACCCCCTCACACGACGGATCTTCGGTGGAATCGAGTCTCGAACCTGAAACCTTACCACCAGGCTACCGCGGCCCCTTTCTTTCACCAAAATTTTAGTTTCACATAAAGTTTATTTCTTAATAGGAGATAGGAGCTGTTTACTTAGTCTATTTTTCTATGTTAAATAACATGCAGAAGTATTGTAGTTTTAGTATATTCAGAAAAAATATCAGAAAGTCAAAGGTAGAACAACGCTGCTGTTTTTTTTCTTCTTAATTTTGGGTCTATGAGTCATAAAATATATATTAAAAATGATACATGATTTTTTTTTCTAATCGTGTTTCTCTCCTTCTAAGCCTGGACCACGATTTTCTTACCGAAATTTTAGACTTGTACCAAAAATGGCTTAGATAAATGAAATTTGGTAAGTAATCTTCATATTAAAAATATAGCTTTCTATTAACTTATGATTCAGTCTGTTGAAACAAGGCATTGCGCTTAATCTGTTTTCTTCACTATATTATCAAGTACAACACTTTCACATGCCGGGGTCTGAAAATAAAGAGCACCAGCGGCTTTCACAACCTTGCTCAAAATCCAAGATTTAATGTCAGGAAGGGGAAAGGCATTTTCAATAGAGAGTATACTAGAATGTTCTGGGAAGACTGCAGCCGCTTGTGACATTCAACAAGTTTCCTTTAAAAATTTTAATAAAGAAAGGAAAATATGATATATTTGTTACGAATATTTTCTTTCTTTCTTTCTTTCAAACCGAATGGCACTTCAAAATGAGGATGAGATGGATCGTGGTCAGATCTCGTCACCCTGGAGGGTACATGAAAAAGTGGGGGAATGGCTCTTCCCATCGTTGACGGGATGTACTTCCTTAGGGAAGAGTTGTACCATGGTTGGGGATTTTTGATAAGTTTGATACCGTTCGTAAAACATCAAACTTCGTATGACCAAAAAAAATCAAAAAATATTTTATTTTATTGAGCTGAAATAATTGGTGATGATGTAATATGAGGAACCATTTTCTTTGAAAGAAGTAATCGCATAATTTTAATAAATTGTGCTTCATTCTACTCTAAAGGATGTTTCTCAAAAGGTTTATTCAATTTTTGAAGATTAAATATTAAAAAATTATCGTGCTTCATATCAGGCATTTCTAAAACAACACACAATTTTTCTTTTGGAAAATATCTAGAACTACTTCTAAGGCACAAAAATGTGAAAGAAACGATTCTTTATCGAATGATAATTGTGTGAATCATTCTATTTACTGATAATTAATTTATGTTTTTTTTATTAATTTATATGAATGCAATCAATTTTTTAAAGCCAGAACATATATCCTGTCATAGAGAAGAAAGTCAGTATTCTATTTATTTTTACAGTATCTATTTATTTTTAGTCTATTTATTTTTACAGTCTATTTATTTTTACAGTATTCTGTATATTTTTACCGAGAAAGCAAAACTGTGCTATGATTCAGAATTCTTGCACATTAATAAATCAATGAACAATTGATAATAAAAATCAGTCTTGATGCACATGGAAGGCGTCAATTTAAATTAAAGCATTTAAAAGCAGTAAGGCAGAAAATATATAGACTTACAATATAATTTCTAAAACTACAATGTGATCAAAAGTTTTTCTATTACCAAGAAAATTTTAGCAAAATTAATGAAGTCAAAATTCAAGGCCAATCAAAGAGAACACTAGATTATGAGATTAGCATATTTATTTCAATTCTTGATGAATGAATGGTACTTTAATTGACAATTTATGATAGTTTTTCTTTATTAAATAAATTTATAGTATAAACTTTTCCGTCCACATTTGTGTTCAGCCCTTCCAAAGCGAGAAGTTTTGAGTGCTTAGATGAAAGCAAGAGGAAAATTTTACTAGGTGACTTTTTTACAGTTTGGAAACCTGATAAAATTCTGAATTTTTAAAATTTTTCTGTGATCCTTTTCAGAATTTTTTTAAAAATTCATCTTCGTATTTTATTTAATATAACATCGTAATAGGATGTATATGCTTGATTTTTTTGTGTGTGAATGATACCAAATAAAAAAAATATATTGATCAATATTCTCCGCTCTTGCGTGGAGGTTAATATCAATAGCAAAAAAGTGTATATGTGTAGGATGTATATGCTTGATTTTTTTTGTGTGTGAATGATACCAAATAAAAAAAACATATTGATCAATATTCTCCGCTCTTGCGTGGGGGTTAATATCAATAGCAAAAAAGTGACAAAAATCTCCTGTTTTTCACAAATTTTTGAAATTGAAATTTTTTTATCCCTATTTAGCATAAGGTTCCTAAAACTGATAACTTTAAAAAAAAAATCAAAGTTGAAACTTTGGATTACACATTCTTTTCAATGTAAACAAAAAATACACGAATTCTTCAATATGTAGTTTTAGTCCCTAAGCATTCTATCCACACTTTATTTTATCGATGATTTAAATATTAAGATATAAATAAATGTAAATTCCTTCCATTTTCTTCTTTTTTTTTACGGTTACAGATTGTAATGCTAAGCTCATTTGATTTTAATACGTGATTGGTTATACTTTAGCTTTTATCTGCAATCGAAAGGACCTTTTCAGTAAAACTTTTATCCCCTTTTATAGAACAATAACGACCTCATTCGAGCTTTACATAATCTTTTGGTAGGCGGAGACAATTTTGAGTTTTATATTTATACATGCAGATTCATTACACTGAATATAAATTGTAAGTATTAAAAAGAAAAATCTTGTGTAGTTTTTTATATACACTTAAAAATATTGGAACACAAATTCTATTCACTATATAAAATATATCCATGGGGATAGTTATCATATACATCTACAAATATATAAGTATTATATAAAATAATAAATATCCTTTTCTTTATTCATAATCTTTCTTTAAATTCTGTTTCGCATTAGGATTATATATATATGTATGTATGTATGTATATATGTGTGTGTGTGTGTAATAAGTTGGCACATGGATGCATTGAGTAAATTTCTCCACAACCTGAGTGTCGCTGACAAAAACGATATAAGGAACAATTCTATGAATTTTCATAACTTCTGCAGGTATATAAAATATATCTTCAGGAATAACTACATAAAAGGAGGAAGTTCTATATACAGGGTGTCTCATAAACCTTGACAGCTGTTTTTATTCCTTAAATACTGACCATTGATATATACTATTAATTACAAAGTTGCATAAAAAAAGGTGCAAAATGTTATGAAATTGATTAAAATTTTCAGGGGATTAAACTTAAAAAAAATACTGAATTTGAATTTTTATACGAACCCAGTATTAAAAAAATCCAATGAATAAAATGTGCCTCATCTTTTAATATGGTCATGCACAAAATGTCATCTTTTTATCACAAAAAACTCTCAAAGGTATGAAGCGACATAAATGCTGATTTACACCACTTTTCGATGCCTGGATATGAGTTCGCAATGAGGAAAAATCATGTCGAACGTTCGTGTTTTAAGGGTCGTACACAAATTAACAAATAAAGTGTTTGAATAAATAAATAGTAATTTTTATGTTTATTGGTTCAAAAATATTAAAAATGTGTGGAAATAATAACTTAAAGGAATATTCAATTAATAACTTAAAGGGATATTCAATTAATAACTTAAAGGGATATTCAATTAATAACTTAAAGGAAATTCATGATATAAAATTTTAAAGTATTTTTCAGGAACCATCGATTTAAATTTTTTTATTTAAAATTAAAATTATGGATTATATTTTATTTCCTTATGATGCATTCCTACGTTGTGTCATCTGCACTGAAGCTGTAAACGTTTGCATTTTAATTTATAACTGAGCCTTCACCAAATTTGTTTTAACATATTTTTTGAGATATATCAAGATAAAATTCTGAAATTTTGTTCATGACCTTATTATAGGATGAGGCACATTTTCGCTTTGGAAATTTTTTGGACTGGGTCCGCATAAAAATTTAAATTCTGTATTTTTTAAAAGTATAAGCGTCTTAAAATTTTAATTGATTTCATAACATTTTGCTCCTTTTTTACTCAACTTTGTAATTTAAAGTATATGTTCATCATCAATATTTAAAGAATAAAAACCTAGGTCAAGGTTTTGGAGACACCCTGTGTATGAATATAGTATATGATAAGAATCAATATATAAATGTCTATTTCAATTGATAAACGAACTCACCAATAAATTCTAAATCTATCTTTAAAATCCATCTCACATTAGAATTTTATTTCTAGACTACTTAATCGATGCAATGATGTAAGGCATAGTTTATTTCGCAATATCATTGTCAATAGTAATTTTTTAACGAACAACATTTCTTTTTCGAAAAAAAAAATCGCCCATTTTTAATCTTTGTGTTTCATTTACGATCCAGGAAAATTAAAAATCCATTAAGGGAGTGTCGAGGTGAAATAATTCGGAAGTTCATTCATGAAACACATGGGAAAAAAGTTTCAAATTTAGAATAGCTGTCAGAATTAAATGGATGACAATAGTTAAAACAAATGCATTAATGAATTATAAATGATTACTAAGTAAACTTCGAAAATTCGAATAACTGCTAAATTAAAAGAGCCCAATATTATAAATATCATAAATTAAGCGAACTTACTTGCAGAATCAAACTCTAAAACACTATGGTATGGAAGGAATTCCTCACAGCTTGAAAATGGTAAGAGTGGAACTTGAAAGAAAATTTACAGAAAAATTTACCTCGGAAATTAACAAATCATATGACCAATAAAAATAATTCGAGATCCCTGTTTAACTTCCCTTAGTGAGTTTCTAAATTTTTCATGATGTAAAAAAATTACCGAACTGCAAAAAACAGAAATGAAATGGAATTGTGGGGGGGGGGGGGGGGTGACAGATTTTCCCCTCACATAACAAGCAATTTTTTTCAATCGTTAAAAAAAGATTATACAAACCTGAGGAAATTATATCCAACGATTCAGAAAAAATTTTAATACCCTAATACTGAAAAAAATATATGACTGAAATCAAACATTAAAGCCTGTCTGTCAATATAAATTTATAATGAAGTTTCGTGATTAGTTTAATCTTTTTGACATTTATATCCGAGATGAAAACTAACGAGAAAACTACAAAGAAACACTAAAAAAGATGGAATTTTCAGCATTCAGACATAAAGAAAATAATTTTTTAAATAAATTTATTTTATTTTACGTATCAGAAATTTTTAAAAATTAATAAGAAGTAAGCATTAAACGATTCAAAAATATTAATGAACTTGAGTTTGTAACGATTTTGCATGACTTTTGTTTGCATTTTCCCCCACGGAAAAAACGCTAAGAGGGTCGAAATTCAAAAGACAACTCTAGTTTACAGCTTCTAAAATGTTAGCAAACGTGAAATGTTTGTAGTATTTTTAATGCATGCTTCATTAAAAATGTAATAAAAATTTTCATGTTCAAAGTGTGAAAATATTTTTCGCATTTTATTGAATGTGTTGTCTCGTGGAATTAAACTGAAACAGTCGACATATGATGGCATGAAGTTAACTAGAACAACTCGGAAATTTAAAAAAATGATAATTTTTTGACTTTATGTCTAATTAATTAAAATAAATTCAAATTTCATAGTTTTGTTACATTATTTATTTGGAAATTCTTTAAGCTATTCAGAAAATCTATTTAAATAAAAATGAATGTTTGTCTGTATGTCTCTAATGCGCTGCCGTGCCGTTCATCGGATTACGATGAAACATTGACGACTTATTACTTGCAGTTACGGGATGGTTATAGGCATTATAAATTATCTAATATGTAATCTATACAAATAAAAATGAAGGTTTGTCTCTATGTATATTTTCGGATCTATTTACTGCATTAATCATTGTCAAAATAACTCGCCAAGGAGACAACAGATTCAGTAAAGATGCAAAATTTAAGCTAGAGGTTAATATTGCAAGTAAATGATAGGTAAGTCGCTCTTTGAGGACACAGCCTTATTAGAGAGTATGTGATACCGTTTTAGGGAAACCAATTTTATAGGATTGAAATTTTAATTAAAAATTAAATAAAATGTTAGTGTTTTTTGCAGTATTATCCGAAATTATTAGAGTACAAAAAATTTTCCATCATTTTTACTTTAAAAAAATTATTGATTCAACTATACCAGCAAATTTATGGCATAAATATATTTTCTGTGTTTAATCTATTTTAAAAGATAATATTTTAATCATATTTTCTAACATTAATCTTGAGAATTCTGAATGAATATTAAACGAATGTCGAAAGATACAGAAAATAGTTTCTTCATTTACAATTCTCCAAGAACACCAAGCATTGCAATTCTGAAAGAATACATAAATCTATTATATAAAAATGAATTTTTGTTTATTTGTACCTTGTGCGCTGCCGTACTATTCAACCGATTTCTATGCAATTGGTCAATTCATTGCTTGACCTTAAAAGAAGGCTATATAGTTAGTTGTATCTGTTTTATAGAAATGAATTTTTGTTCTTTCGAATTCTATGAGCTACCGTACTGCTCAACTGATTGCGATGAAACTTGGTAAACCCTATTGCTTTCACTTCCTCGAAAGTTATATTTTAAAACTGATAATTGACAAAAGTCAAACAGTAAATGCCAAAGACACATCCATCGCACATATATCAAACAAAATAAAATTATTATGATTGATGTCAGTCAATGTGAAAGAAATGAAATCAAAAATACTTTGTGAAAGCGCTAATTTTTTTCTTTTCGTTAATGAATAGTCTTCTACACAGAATGTTGTCATTCAGCGTGCTTACTATTTTGTTTGCAGGAAATCGCACATATTATTCAGAGTTGATTTCACATATACAAAATAAAATTATTGTCAATGCCGCTCAAGGTAAGTTATATATAATGGAAATTTTCCAGTGCAAACAGTAACTCTTCTGTTTATTAAGCGAATCTACAAACGATATTTAGATTATAGAAACATATATCGTGTTTGTTGCAAAAAATATGTTTCCAAATTCTTGTCACTTAATAGATCTAACCGCGCAGTATCTAGAAGCATGCAAACGTTGTAATTAGAAGCATGTAAAAACCTATCGACCATCAGAATCAAAAAAACCAATAGAAGGCAAGAATCGTGACAACCATCCTTAAAAGAACGTCGGTTGGAACTTTATACATTCCCATTGTTCCGCAGGTGATGAAAAAAAGAACTAGGCCAAATCGGAATTCAAACGACAGTTTCTAATACAGCAATATTTGCAGAAATTAATTATCACTACAGTAGAAGTCCGATAATCCGGCACGTTCGGGACCAGCTTGGTGCCGGACTACCGAAAATTCCGGTCTATCGGGCGGTAATTATAAGAACAATTAGGTTAATAATTAAACTAAAAATACAGTATGCAAATACATACAACAAAGTTTATTTTACATTTCATATAATGTATGTACACGTACTGTAAAACATATTTCACTTAGATTTAAAAAAGTCACGAATGTCTTTTTGTTTTCTTGACTTTTGGCGTTTAGTATAAAATTTATTTCTAATGATATGGAAATCAATAATTTCTGAAGCACTGTAGCTAGTACTAGCCTCAGCAAAAGAGATAAACTTATTTAGTGATTCTGCAGCTTCTGCCCAGCTGATTTTTTCCTTTTCTTCCGTTTCGGCATCTGAGTCATTTTCTTCAAGATTTTGAGTAGGCTGAGGGTTTACTACAATGTTGATAATGTCCTCATCGGTTAGTTCTTGTTCAACAGGCTCATTCTCGTCGATTAAAAGCCACTCCTCTACCTCATCTTCAGGCAGGTTTTTCAAGGGATTGTCAGTACTTCTAACGACATCCAAAACTTTGGTCAGAGCGTCTTGATGATTTTCTTCCTCATCAGTCTGTAGAGTTAGGTCAGATGCAGGGTTTTTAGCTGGCCAAAGTTTTCTCCAGCATTTTTGGAGTGTTGTATTTTTTACCTGGTTCCAAGACTGTGCAATAGCATAGACGGCATCTTTTACTGTAAACTTTTTTTGAAAATCAGTCACGTCACAGTCGGCATTTAACAGGCCTTGAATAAAAGACCGTCTATAAAAGCATTTAAAATTTTGAATAACCCCTTGGTCCATGGGTTGAATCAAAGATGTTACGTTAGGTGGGAGCAGAGTAGCAACAATATTTCCAGAAACAAACTCATCTACTGGCGGATGGGCTTTGCAATTGTCCAAAAGAAGGATGGCTTTAGTATCTTCTGGTAGACCAAGGCTTTTGAAGGATTCCTTGACCTCAGGCACAAAGTGCTGAAAAAACCAGTCTTTAAAGAGGGCGTCAGTTATCCACGCACTTGATTGAGCATCGTATTGGACAGGCAAGTGTGTAACATTCTTAAAAGCCCTGGGTTTCGAAGATTTACCTATCACAAAAGGGGTCACTCGGTGGTTTCCAGACGCATTAGCACATAGCAAAACGGTTAATCTGTCTTTGTTTTTTTTTAAACCCTTGGCTGCTTTTTCTCCTCCCCCAGCTAGTGTAGATGTTGGTAAACATCGCCACAATAGCCCTGTTTCATCAGCATTGTAAATCTGTTCAGGTGTTAAATCATTATCAGCCACGATTTTCTCAAACTCGTCTTTGTATTTTTCTGCAGAGTTTTGGTTTGCTGAAAGGGTTTCTCCAGTTACATCAAGTCTTCGAATTCCATGCCGAAACTTAAAGTTTCTGAGCCAACCATCAGAATAATTACATTCACTTTCAGCAACTCCTAAGTCTTGGCCGATTTCTTTGCCTTTTCAACAATCATTGGCCCTGTTACCGGCTTTCCTTCAGAACGTACTGCACTAAACCATTTGAACAATACACTATCTAGCTGTTCCAGTTTTGGTTTTTTTAATGTTTGTCTAGAAGCTAATTTTTTAGTTGTTACCGATTGAGAAGCAAACTTCATTAGTTCATCTTTTTGTTTTTTAATGTCATAAATAGTTGATGAGCCAATATTAAACTCATTCATTAAAACATTTCTATTCTCGCCTTTTTCTAGCCGTTTGATGATTTCTAATTTCTGATTGAGAGTCAGTGTTACGTGTTTTCGTTTCTCTCCTTTTGAACTCGAAGGCTTAGGTTTTGAAAACATGGTCACTGTACAGTTAGAACGAAAATCACTTTTTTTATAAACAGTTTCAAAAGTTACGTTTACTGCGATGTGAAAGGACACAAAACAACAACGCACAAAAAAATGGCGAAGACGCTTCGTGATTGATTAACGGAGCTGCACTGCACCTGAATTTGTTGTGACAGCTGAGACTAGCTGGCCGCTAATTTGTTTCCGAACAATACCGAGCGCTTCCGGATGATCTCGAACTACCCCGAAAACTTCCGAATAGCTCTAGAGCGGTTTTATTTGCTTTAAAGACACACTTTTGGAGAAAACCAAAATTTTTACAATTTTCCGGAGCGATGCCGGACTATCGGGCATTCCGGACTGTTGGATGCCGGACTAATGGACTTCTACTGTAGTAAGATGCGTTCTGTTTTAACTTCCCATATTTCTAGTGAGGCTTCTATCAGTTTGAAACATTATTTCAAAAAGAACAAATTATTCTTGCGAACTTACAAATTTCATATTTACATCAGACTATGTATAATTAAAAGTTGAATCAAACTATCTTCTCACATATTTAATTGTGGCTATGTATTGTACTTTTTCATAAATCGTTTCTTTTTAACTTCTCTTTTATACAAAGAATACAAAAAAATATTAGAAATGACCAAAAAAAAAAAAAAAAATCCACCGTCGAATGTGAGACTTAGACGACTTCTAGATTTAAAATCTATTACAATCCGGATACCAAATGTTTGAAATAATGCATGTCCGACTGTTACTCTGCCTGTAAACGCAATAATGAAGAGATGCTTTGACCAGAAGGGATGATATTTGTGGTCTAGAATTTACATGAATTTGTAGATATATGTTAAATTTGAATGCAAACCATTTATAGCAAGTGTTAGGAAACGTTCACATATAATTAAGAAATCGAATTGCTAAGATGTAAAGCCAAATATCCTTCGAATATCAGTGTAAGTGAACAGATAAATTGAAAAGAAAACTACCAGGAACTTAAAGCTCTATCAGGAAATTTCCCAATTGTGAATAATGTTGAGATCAATTTAATTTTTTTCTTTTAACAAGAGTTTTGATGGCCTAAAGTGAGTTTAATATGTAGTCTTCTTAAACTGGAAGAGAGATTCATATTATCAGTTAATAGATAGGCTGGTGCGGATAGAAATTAAAGAAAAGACCTCATCTTATGCACATCAATCCTTTCAAGTAAAGTCTGGTCTAGAGATCGTGAAACGAACAACACATTAATATTTCGGTATTTGTCTTTTGAGAAATCATGCTTTCAGAACAATATAAAAGTTTTTATTTCGGATGGGGTCGTCCATTACATATTTGTCCACAGAACCAAATTATTTACTAAAATACAATTGCGGTAGTCCATTAAATATTTGTACACAGAGCAGAAGTATTTGTACCCAGATTACTAAAATACAATTTATCAGTAGTATAATGAACAGTTTGTGGATATGAGTCTATAAACAAAGTTGTTCTTTCTATGTCCGAGTTAGTGTCATCTGGTAAAATGAAAGAAATTAAAAATAAGTGAAATTTTTTTAGCAGCTGAAATGTATTCTTAAAGGTAAATGTTTTATCTTCCGTATGGTTAACATTCGTTCTTTGACAACAATTGATATTTTAGTTTTGTTGCTAAGCTTTACACTAAATTATCATGAATAATAAGAAAGATCATGGGCCGCGATGGCAAGGTCTCGGATTCGAAACTGGTGGGCTTCAGGTTCGAGACTCGATTCCACCGAAGAATCGCCGTGTAAAGTGGTCTAATGCACGTTAAATCTGTCAGACCAAACGTTCTCACGCTGGTGTGGTGAGGGGGGTGACAGCTCAAACGTCGTCCTCCTCATCTGACCGTGGTTCAAAACTACGAGGTCCGTCCCAAAATAGCACTAGTGCTGCTTTACAACGGGAAGTTAATATAACTAAACTAAAGAAAGATAGTATTTTTCTAGACACAAGTAAATTTTTTCTATGCCCTTCTAACTGTTGCAATGTATTATCTATCTTAGCCTGAATGCCAAGGTTATGATTAGGAACGAAAAATTTTGTATTCGAATAATTTCACGAAAGTTATATTTCAAAAGTTATGAATTGATTTTGATTTGTAACAAAATTTTATAAATGTTTTAACTTTCTGACATGAAATACATTAATGAATGAAAGACTTTAATCTCGAGAAAAGTCGGGTTCGTCAGCTACTTTTTAATATAACTCCATATTTTAAGCTTTCCACTGTAACCCAAAATAACCCTTTTTGGAGCAATGCCAGACTCTCTGTGAACACGATTACATTTATTTGTAGGAAAATTAAAATCCATTATTAATTTTCATGAAAAATAATATTCTAGGTAAACACTTCTAGTCATTAAAGATAAACACGTACCATTGCATTAAAAAAATGGCGATAGATCAAATATTATTTAAACTTGTATTTCAGTAAATTCAGCTGTCATTTCTTGTGTATAATTTGAAACTTTTGTTTAAAAATGCAACACATTCTGAGGTCTGTTTGTTCGTAAAATAAAATATCGTCCAGTTTTTTGTATTGTTTGATTTTCAAAATGTAACATTCATTATGCTATATTGAAGCTGAGAATAGTAAAAAATACTGACGATGACATATTTGCACAATTGTGTTTAGATACCAAATTGTGCGAAAATACAATTGGGGCCGATACGAATGTATTTAGATATACAATACATACGCAATTAGAAATGCGGTTTTTATTCTATTTGAATCAATGCAACCATTAACTGCATTACAGTTTACTTTTGTGACAACTCTTTTCTTCCTTTATTAATTTTCTTGTTCTTTTCATCAGCTCCGGCTCAAATTACAAAGTTCATCGCAAAATATCTCTTTTGTTATTTCAAAAAGGTAATGTTAATACAATAACAAAAGAGATATTTTGAGACGAACTTTGTAATTTGAACCGGAGCTGATGTAAAGAACCGTTTTTCCTTACAACTAGACTAAACTATGTTAAGGAATAAAAAAATGTCCGGCAAACAATTAGTTATTTTAATATTTAGAGAAATTTAACTTATTTCAAATAAGGTATTAAATTCCTACATGAGAACGGAAATGAAATTATTTCCCCAGTATTTTCCTTGAAAAATTTGATTTGTTACAATTCCCATCACTTAAAACTTCCATTTTGCAATTTCGCAAGATGTCACTGTATGTAGGCGTGATGATTATGTCTGTCTTGCTCAAATCGAAGGGAGGCAAATAAATTATAAGGATTGATAGATTTTATATATATCACAAACGAAAACTACTGTAGGATGTTTTGGGAACGATCCTTGTAATTCCTACATCAAATGAATATCGCATCCGTTAAATTGTTATTTCCTTTCAAACAAAACAAGAGGGAAGAAGCTTGCGCCAACTTTAGATTCGTGAATTAATGTGATGTTGCAATACGAAGGTGGATTTTCGACAAAAAAGACAAATTAAAATTTTCTATGATCAGGTCATTATGATAACACCTGAATCATGATTCCCTCTCAAAACCTCCACATCATAACAGTCAGAAGAAATTTTCATTCAATTTGGCAATCAGGATTAATAATGCCAGATCTGCCAGTATAAGTTGAATTTTCTGCAAAAGCAGGTCATATCCCCCCTTCCACGATCCCTAAGCAAAGATTGCCATCAGGTTATCATGGTCAAATTAAATGTTAAAGCAATTAATTTAACTGCACACCAATGAATTAAAAATCTAGATTAAATAAATATTTAGCAGTTCCACCCTTTAAAAAGATTTGATTCTTCAAATTACAGTTTGGATTTATATAATTTAATTAACTACTACACATAAATCATTGTTCATCCTGATAATTCGCAAGTAAATTAAATTTTACATTTTAAAGATAATTGTGAAGATAAAGGGAAATAGCATAGAAAGAGAGCAATGAAGACACATTTTGACAGTGAAGATAAACAATTTATTTAATGCATGAATGTACATATGCATGCACTGAACAAGCATTCAAAAAGTTCTGTATGTATGTTAAGATACATACATTCAAAATGGTTACGGTTATCTATTCACTTTCTTAGAAAATAAAAGAAGATATTGTTGAATCAATGCAATAGGAGTTATTAAAATTAAGCAATTTAATAAAACATCAAATGATAATAAAATTACTATATTCGAAGAAAAAGTTTTATCTCAGTTTCAATGATATCAAAAGTTAAATTAAAAAATCAATAGCATTACTTCAAGTATATAATGATTTCTAAAATATAAACAAATAATAGTATTCATATTTGCGCAAAAATTGTACATATTCATTTAGGATAATTTTATAAAATTTGATGAATAATAAAGTCTTAAAAATATTTGAATGAGAAAATTTCAACTAAATACATACACCTAACAAGATTTAGTATTAATTTCTTCAGATTGTATGAATGAATTCCATTAATGAAGGGGAAAAATTGAGGAACGAAAGCTCAAAATGCTTTTAAAAATAATAGAATGAATGTTTACAAAGATTTAAGGTGTTCACATAACATAAGAATTATGCATGTAAATTAGCTGTGACATGTACAAGTGAATAGAACACAAATCAACAAATACATTTTTTTCAAATGTACATACAAAACATTAAATGAAAAATATAACACCAATAAATATGTAAAACGCTTAAAATCAGTGATGATCAGAAAGTATTATTGAATAGCTGAAAAATATTAGTCTTTAAAATATATACAAATGATATATAACATTTTCAGAAAATTTTTGATTGGGATAACTTTATACAATTTAATAAATTAAAAATTATTAATAATATTTAAATGTTAAATATATCAAATAATTTCATTCATTTAACAAGATTTACTCTGAATTTCTTTAGATTTTAGAAAAGAAAAAAAATTAATAAAGAAAAAAAAAAAAAAAAAAAGAGGAAAACGTTATTAAAAAACTCAAAAAAAAGTTCGAACTGCTATTAAAAACTACAGAATGATGATATTTACAATGAACTAAAGTTTTCTACTAAGATGAGAATTATGCATGCACATTAGCTGATATGTGCAAGAGAATAGCAAACAAATCATTACATATATTCTTCTGAAAAGTATGTATAAAACAGTGAATAAAACATAAAAAAACTAACAAATATGTAAAACACTTAAAATCATCGACGAAAATACTGAAAGCATTACTGAATACTTGAAATATATTAGTCTTTAAAATATAAACAAATATTAATAGTAGAGTTTGCATTCAAATGTTTATTTTCCTTGGGATAGGTTTTAAAATTTGATCAATTAATATTAAATTTAATTATTAATATAATTTAAATGTTAAATACTTTAAATAACTACATTTGTCTAACAAGATTTACTCTGAGTTTCATTAGATTGTAGAAACCAATTGCGTTACTGAAGGGGGAACAAAAGCTCAAAATGTCATTTATAATAATAAAATGAATAATTACAAAGATTTAAAGACTTCTCATAACATGAGAATTATGCATCCACATTCACGGTGACATGTGCAAGCAAATAGCAAACAAATCAACAAATACATTTTTTTCAAATGTATATACAAAGGAATAAATAAAAAATGTAACTTAACAATTATATAAAACACTTAAAATCACAGATGAAAATACTGGAAATTTTTTGAAATTATTACTTGATACATATTAAAATCTTAAAAATATAAACAATTAGTAATAGTGAAATTTTCACAAAAATGCACATTCTGATTGAGATAGCTTTATAAAATTTGATAAATTAAAAAGTCTTGATAATATTTAACTGTTAAATAGTTCAAGTAATTACATTCATCCAATAGAATTTATTCTGAATATTATATTCTAGAACAGAATCAAAATTAATGAGGAAGAAAAATAAAAAAAAAACATTATCAAAGTTTAAACAGTAAGTAAAAATTACAGAATGATGATATTTACAACGAATTAAAGAGTTCTAATAACATGAGAACTATGCATGCACATTAGCTTTGACATGTATAACTGAATAGCAAACAGATCAATAAATACATTTTTCTCAAATGTATATATAAAACAGTGAATAAAAAAATATAACACCAATTACATAAAACAGTAAATAAAAAATATAACACCAATTATATAAAACAGTAAATAAAAAATATCACACCAATTATATAAAACAGTAATTAAAAAAATATAACACCAATTATATACAACAGTAAATAAAAAATATAACACCAATTATATAAAACAGTAAATAA
>JAPMOQ010019132.1:3450366-3488306 GCA_026543055.1 Argiope trifasciata
AAAAAAAAAAAAGGAGTCGCAACGAATTTTGAATTTGCTGGTAATAGCTTTTGTTTATTGACTGATAGCTATTCTTGTTATTTTGACTGTAACAAGATCGAACTTCTTAACACTGGAGCTATAATTAATTATTTGAAAGACAACTTTGCTTCCCATGGTATATCAAATATCTTCAAACCAGATAATGGCCTGCAGTATAAATCCTATTATTTCATAATTTTGCATACGAGTGGAAAATCAAACTTCACCTCCCTTATGATCCTAAATAAACTGGATTAGCTGAGAGTTATGTACAAATAGACAAATTAATTTTAAAACGATGAAAAATCGAAAGAACTGGCCACAGTTTGGCTCTCCTTAATAGGCGAAATACTCTCCACGTAAGGAATTACCTTCTTCATCTCAACGACTTTTTGGGAGCCCTCCTCGTATCTTAATCTCCTTACATCCATCTCAACCTCTTTCTAGAATGTCATCATCAGGTTCAAACGAAAAATAAGGGAAAAACAACTGTCTAACTCTATTAATAATCCTTGAATTTCAGTGATACAGTAAATTCCAACGAAAGTAATAATGATGCTGTAACAACTCGTTCTGGACATGTGATAGTTCGCCAGAAAGACTAACTTATTATTAAACTTTGTGTGAGTGTGTGTTTTATTATTATTGTTCAAATGCTAATGCACCTTTATTAATAGTAAAGTTTTTTTAATTAATTAATTTTTTGTATTCTAATGTCACATCATTGAATTTTAAAAAGGGAAAGATGTAATAATTATTATGAGCTACAATCTCAGCCACACATTCATCTACTTATGTGTATCTAATCAAGTAAATCTGTCAACAGAAAGTAAAGTAAAGTGCGTAGTTAATAAAATAAATTTAGTTCCTGGTTGTAGTTTATTGTACTTACCTTGTAATTAAGAACTTACACAGTCATTACAATATTGAAGAAATTTTAATTTAATTCCGAAGAATAAGAGTTAAAAATAATTTATTTCTCAGTTTAGTCTCCCTGGTACTGGCTCCCAGCCAACTTTCCTACCTACCTCACCCTATTTACAAAACTATATTTAATTGCTATTACAAACTATGCTGATAACTTGAATTTTTAAAAATAATATTTTGTTATTTATCGCCATATATCAGTATTAAACCAAAATGAAACAATTCATTAATGAATAATCTTTATAGATGTGAAAAGAGACATACATTTTGAATTGAGGTTAATAGTTCGATACTAATAAAGGAAATTATGCTTTATAATTAATCTTCATATTCAGTTCTTTCATGTCCATCAGCGTATTCAGAGTTCTTATCAGTATATTTAGAGTTGTTGAATGTAGAGAGATTTTGCCAGTATGCATGAGAACAAGATATCTATATTAGAGCATTTTAAAGACAAATGGAAAATCCAGTTACTGATAAACTCGATCTAATGGTTGTAACCTGAGAAACTGCATAATCTATGTGCATTTTAAATGAGTAGAGAAACTACAGAAAGAAAAATCATTTTGGAACATTTTTAATGCACTTGGCATAATGTTATTTGCCTTCGCTATCATTTTATGGTACGATTATGTAAGCATTTATTCTAGGACAGGATCGATAACCGATGTTGCCATTTTTAAAAAACTAGGAGAATAAATAAATGAAAAATGGAACACTTTCACATCAGTCAGGAATAAACGCAGCAAGAAAATATATTTTGAAAAAAGGAAAGAAAAAAGAATGGTGACGGATCTCCGATGCATAATTCAAAAATTTGTGCTAACTAGCAAGATGAAGAAAAGAATAATAAACACAAAAAAATTTCTATTCAACAAGCATTCCAAACAAAACAGAATTTTTCACATTTGTTTAATGGTGTCATAATTAGTTTTAGAGAATTCTCTTTAGCATTAATTGTATAACTGAATAACAATTATATTTTTAAAAATAAACCATAGGAAATTCAGAAAATATATGTGACACTGACATCTGTTAAATTGTCAGTTTTCATTAGCACTTTTAAAGATCTTTAGCTTTGCAAATTTAATATGTTATTATGAAGTCATGTTTCGAATTCATGAATTTGATTTATAAATAAAATTTTAAATCTCTTTTCAGATTTTTGAAAATAGCTGCAATTGCAAAGAATCAGTTTTTGAGTTAAAATTAAATAAAAAATGCATAGGAAACAGCAATTTGCAAGCAACATGTTGAAAAGAATCTACAATTTTACAAAAACTATGATAAAAAATATGTCATTCTGCAACAAACTGGGAAACTAGAATTCATGTGCTTTCGAATAACAATTAATTGTTTGAAGTTAAATAAATTTCATGGTTTGGGAATTATATGAATTATTTTACTCTTTGTATTTGTTTATTTATGTAATTAGAATATTCAAGTTTTTTTTTTCTTATCAATTTCATTAAACCATTCCCTGCTTTTACAGATCGAGAGCACTATCATAAACACTTTAAAACCGTTTACTTAAAGGGCCTTGTTTGAACTCACCTTGTTTCACGTCAAAAAATAGACCTATAATAGAATATAGGTTTATAACAATATAATACAGTGAGCGTCTTCAGAAACAGGTGCAATACATTAGGTGAAATTCTTGCATAATGGCCAGTCCTCCTTTCCATCTATTGTAATATCTCACCACAACTTCATGAATGGAGGTTTAACTTTGTCTTCATAGATATTCGACGTTCTATACAAGCACACTTCATTCTCTTTCACATTATCCCATGGATTTAAGAAAAACTTCTTCGGAACATAAAGTGCATGTCCTGGAGAACTTGTGACTTTTTATTTTGTTGATTGTTCCATCGAGGTTAAGAAAAATGTTAAGCTTACAAATAAAGGGATGTATTGTTTATACTATGTTGTTTTAAAGAAGCAAAAGATTATCCATAATTTTAACTGTAAGCTTTCTGAAGATGATAAACGTCACGTCTCTATAAAGCATATGATTTCTACTCTTGCTATTATCATAAGATAATTCACTTACCCACGCCGTATGAGAGGATGATACAGAATAATTTAAATTGACATACGGATTTTCACAGACTCATTTCAGTAAAATCCACATTTCTACAAGCTATATTAATACAAGCAATATGTACATCGCCTTGATACTGTCTTCTACTAGTAAGATAAGTTTTTCCATACATTTACAACAGCGATTTCTAACTATATAACCGAAACTAAATCTTCAGAAAAATACGGTATCTTCTCAATCCATTCAATAGGCTAGTAGTGTTCTTCGGGGAAAACGTAATTCATAAGCACCGGCAAATCTTATTCTGCAACTCAGGTTAGGGTTATTTATAATTCTTCGTAAACTTTCTCTTTGATTGACTGATCCGTTGGAGTTAAGAACAAGGCAACTTTTTAAATCGAGTATTTCAAAAAGAAGTACATAATTTATGTTAAGAAATTTGAAGGTATCTCTATACATAGTGCAAAGGCAGTCAGCAAGCTCCCTTTTAATTATTTTAGGGATGTTGATATCTTTTAGTTTGTTTATAGCTTCCAATTTAAATTCTTTTTTGATTCCTTCATCTGGATAAATTGTCATATTCGATAGCATATCAGGAGTTACAATTTTGCAATTAATATGACTGTTTACGTTCTCACACATACGCTTAATTTGATTCAAGTCTGAAATTAAAACTGCCCCAGTAACAAGTGCGAGTTCTTGTAGTGTTGGGACTTCCCTTCTTGAGCAAACAGGGCTAACTATAGGGATATTCATTCTTTATGACTTTTTTTTGGAATCTGCAACAAATAAATAAATACAATACATTCATAGCTTATTTTACAAATATTAAACATAATATTAGTTGTATTTTACAATGAATATGCAAAGGAGCAGATAAATAAATTAATGACAGAGCAGTTGCATAAGCTCAAGCAGAAATCCAGCGATGCAAGTACAGATAAACAGAAAAAACAAGGTGATATTGGATTCCGTAATGCAAAAGAAAAGAAAATCAGTTTTCTATCAATATTTGCTAATGGAAATACAGCAGTTATGAAATATTTTATGACACCAGACTGAATCCAATGAGTTGTAATGTTTTATTACATTGTACGACTTTACAATAATTATTTTATCTTCTATGATTATTTCATTTCTTAAGGTATACGACTACCCTTAGGATAAAAATTTAGAGAAAAGTTATAAAATACTTCTAATTTTGAATTTTACCATAAAGCACAACTTTCAGTGCAGAAATTCATCAAATTATTTTAATAAACTTCTGCAAATAAGAAATATTTATTAAGAACTCGAAAAATTGCTTATTCTTTCCAAATAAAGCGGATTGCTTATCCTTCACTTTAGGGAAAGTAGATTATATTGGACAATTATTATTACAATATTTGGACGAAGCATAAGAATCAGGTTTTAATTAGTTTTCCGTCAAATGATTTTACCATAATTTAGATTTGAGAAATTGCATTTGAAGATATAAGATAGTATTAAAGCGTAAAAAGTTTTGATATAGTTATTAAAATTAACTTATAACCAATTTTAGGTAGGTCTTTTAAAAAGAAAACTGCCCTGAAATTTAGATATTAAATTAAAAGATGTTAAAAATTTTCGGAAAAAAAATCAACATTTCAATGCATTCATAATTTGTTTTTAAGAAGGCATGCATATTTAAATGACTGAAATGGAATCAGAAGGCACTGCCACTATTGTAATCAAAAGAACGTCGGTGTTCATTAGAAATCATTGAAGTGGCAAAGAAAAAAATCAATGCTTAAAATAAGTTTATGACAGCAAATATAAATAATTTCTACTCATAAGTTTTTAAAAATGAAATAAATCCTGCAAATTCGATTCAATGTAATTATTTTTATTGAATACTAACGATCTTTAATTACTATTTAGTTTACATCGGGATTAACAGTTGCTAAAAATTTTATTAAAACATTTTGTGTATCTTGTTTTTAATGCCTTTCTCAACTGTTCGCATATTTAAGAAACATTATATATATATATATATATATATCATACTTTCAATAAAAAAAGAAAATGTCAGAATAAAAGGGATTTATAAAGAAACTAATATAAAAAATTTTAAAAGACAATCAAATATGAATTAGTGGTGGTAAGTTCATAAGCCACGTAAGAACTTAGGTCCCGAGTTCGAAATTCAGAAAGCCCATTGGTGACATTGGTTCTAAACTAACAAACGCAACTTTCGTGGCGCCCTATACCGGTAGCAAAAGCCATCATAACGTTTGGCACGACAAAAACGTTCGTCACCCATCATAGCGCTTGGCACGATTAAAAAAAACCGTTTGTTGCCCACCAAAGACACTTGATGCGATAACATCGTTCGTCTCAGACCCCCCCCCCCCTCACAAGAGGAGAAGTAAAGTGGTGATAAGTTCATTAAGCCACATAAGAACTTCTAGATCGGAGTGTACACTTTTGGCTAGAGGTTATGTTACGTGACTACGAACCCAATGGTCCCGAGTTCGAACGTCGAGAATGCGCAAATTGTTCGCAAGAAGGAATTGCTATATGTAGTCTGCCTTTATGATTTAAACACAGTTTTCCGGAGGAATCCACTTGCAAAAAGGAAATTACTCAACATAACATTGCACCAATTTAAATAGCTCTGCATTAGAAACTTGTCAAATTTATTGAGATATTTTCACAGAATTTATTTTTAAATACAATAAATTGGTATCACATGTAATACAATTCAGTGCTTAAAGTTTGAGTCCCTTTATATAAAGAACTAATCTCGTTCTTCAGCTTTCAAACGTGCAAAATACAATTGACATAACCTCATGGGGAGGTCGGTCACAAAGATGGTTCCCTAAAAGACACTTCCTCGGTTGGATTTAGTCCATTGAGAAAGCAACTATTAGATGATACGGAAATCAAGTTCACCAATGAGAAACCAAAGGATGAGTATTTGGTGGAAATAAAATGCGTTTTTTCCCAAGAGAAAATGAAAAGAAGTTTATTATGCTTAAGATTGGAGAGAGAATCTAGTAACCTCATGAGCTTTGAAATCACTAATTCTTCATTACTTTAGAGTAAAATAAAAATCTTAGTTTAAAAAGTTATATCAGAGATTTTCCACTGAAAAACAAACAAACCCTTTATTTAAACAAGAAAATAGGCCTGTTTTAGATTTCAATAAATATACTTATTCTTTTTTTAAAACTGCATTTGCATCTTATGTTGCTCCAATTGTTTTTAAATTTTAAGGCGATATAGATGAAAATTATATTTGAGATATTTCAAAACTTATCACTAATACGACCGAAAGTTCATTTTTTTAATCATTTAAATTCATGTATAAAAATTGCTTTAAATTGTACATTTCCATCCTCCAAATTATACATGTGTTTAGTATAATTCTAACAGTTTGACATGATGAGTCAATAAACAAAGAGATTAGAGATACAACTTCGGAATTAGAAATAATAGCAATATCAAAATTAAATACAGTTTCATTTGTAAGAAATCACAGTGAAAATATTTTTTTAAATGTTTAAATTCCTTCGAAAGTTTGAAATGAAGTTTTTCACTCCTTTCCCAGGAGATATAATAATATTAGACAATAAATAAATAAAATAAAAATACTGGAAAAAGATTTCAATTAAAAAAATTAAGCTATTTGAGCAAAAATTTGGATACATTAGAAAAAATATATAAAATCAATATGCATTCCATTGCTCCCTTGAGGACCAAAATAACCACTGGTATTCTGGTAAGTCACTCTTCTAAAATTATCACATATTTTGTACACTTCGATTTGCCAGCCATTACGATTTAAAATTGAATTTTATATGCTTTGATACAATTCAACTATATTTTCCCTGTGCAACTATTATGGAATTTCTAATACCATCATTCTGCAGTCTTAGCATCGGAATTTGAAAAACTGTAAAGAAGTCCTCATTAAAATGGAATACTTATGAAGTTACAAATTTTCCGAAAAATGACCAAGCAAGAGTATTCCCATGAATGGATGAATAACCAAACATAATTATGCTATCACATCCTTTGTATTGCAACGTTTTCCCTTACATGGTCAAGGGCATCAGAACCAGACGTAATGTCTCCCACTTTCCCACATATAGTTAAGTGCATTCGAGCCTTCGGATGTGGATCCTTTACAAAAGGAGAACCATTCTGTTTGGTCAATTTTTACTATATCCAGGTGTGGGGAAACAGCCGTGTATCCCATTTTTCCTAATAGTTCCATGTCTTTAAAAAGAGAGGAGCGTCGCAACATCCACATGTTTAACTTTTTCCTTTATGAAGAGACTCCTCAAGTCATCAAGAACTGATCAATCACCAGAAACCATTGTCATTAAATGTCAAATCCAAATGCACTTCAGCTGGCATCAGCTGTGAATTGCTTGTGATTCACAAGAATAATTCCATGAATGGATGAATAGCCTATTATAATTACACTATCACATTCCATTTATTGTAGTATTTCCCCTTTTCAAGCACATCATTCCTAGCATTTAGACCAGATATAATGTCTCTCTCTTTCCTACACAAAGTTAAGTCCCACACATATCGAAGATAACAGATATATACCTTTTTCATGCATATACCAGATGTGGATCCTTTTCACTAATAATCATTATGTTAAGTGAATTTTTACTATATCCAGGTGTGGGAGAACAGATGTAAAATTTTGATACATTAAAAAAATATATAAAATCAATATGCATTCCATTGCTCCCTTCAGTGCCAAAATAACCACTGATATTCTAGTAGGTCACTCCTCTAAAATTATCACATATAATGTACACTTCGATTTGCCTGCCATTATGAGTTAAAATTAATTCAGCTATGTTTTCCCTAGTAGCTTCTATTATTATTATTATAAAACATAATTTTAATCAATAATTTAATTAAAATGTATCGATCAGCTGTTGGATTATGTTAGTTCAAAAATGATTTAAATACACTTAAAATATATTACTGCACGTATATTTAAATATTCTACAGCAGTATCGATTTATTGCATTGCGATTTATAGCGAATTCATATGATTCATGATCATGATACCGATAGATCAATATTTTTCAAAAATTGATAAAGAAAAACCAATTTTTTAAATAATTTTTTTTGTTGAATAATAATAATAAAAAAAAACTTATAACGTATATATTGAAAAATATTTTTTTTTTGTTGAATCGAAAATTGGCATAGCCCTAATTTTTAGAGAATTCGAACGATGGTTATTGTTGATATTTGTTTCCAAAGCGTCCTAGATCACTGAAGGGTACTAAAGTAGTAGGAGAACTTTAAAAACCAATGAACGTAAATAGTTCAGGAAAGGGAAACACCTCATTAAAAAACAATATTTAATAGTTTATTAAGATTTAAGATAAGAGAAAATTTTCGCTTCTCGGTAAATATTTGTATTTTTGTTTTTGATTTAAAACAAACATAATCCTATTTGAAAAGTATGTAATAGAAGACATGCATATTAAGGGTATCATATCACACATATATCTTTTACCTTTGAATAATTTACAAATAGGACTAAATCTTTTCCACTTTATGCTTCTACACACAACTCATAACTTTATAAAATAGCAAATGCATTATAAATTGTAGCCTGTGTTGTAAGGACAGTGTGTCGAAAATCTATCAATCAATTTTCTTTTTCAACAAAACAGCAGCTTATGTAGTCAACCTACTTTTCTTGCTTATAAAAAAGAAATCAATTCGACTGTTGCCAAAAAAAAGAAAAGGTATACTAATAATAAATAATAATAACAAAGAAAAAAGTCTAGTAAAATTCATAAAAGCAAAGCGAATAATGCTGAGGCAGAAACTTGTTAAATAAAAAATTAGTGAATGTCTCATCAAAAAATATTACCTGCACAGAAGAGGGCCTTTAGATGGAGAAACAACTTTGAGTACAGCTGGAGTGAAAATAAACACTTGTAAAGCTTCTATTCAGTTTGGAGAAATTTGCTTCAGATTATACCTTAGGTGATGCCAAATTTTTACAGCAAAAGACAGTCTTTCATTTATCGGAAAAAGCTGCATCTCGTCCTGGTATGTTACCTGAAAATGTAGATTTACATTTAAAATGCTTGGAAATCGTGTAAGAGTTTGAATCGCTGTTCAAGATGAGTATTATAAATTGTACATAGAAAAAATAAATACTAATAATTGAGAAAGCCATTTTGAATTTTTTTTTTTATTATCTATAACTGAAAATATAGAACTGTGGCATATTTAAATCTTCCAGCATATATTTGAATAAGAAATTAATGTCCAGATTATATAAAAAATTAAAGTTACGTGCATACTATTAATCTTATACGCCTATATAAACACTACCTGCATGCACACGACATAAATGAAAATAGATTTTCCTGTTTTTCTGTACAACACAAGTATTTGCAGAAATGTGCCATATTATGGTAGTGTTTAAGAAAATTGAGAACAAAACATTTCAGCAAGGTTTTCAAAGAAATTGAACAGTTTGATTATTGAAGCAGAATAATACTTAAGCTTTCGTTTCTGTTATTTCGTAGATTGTATAACAATGTAAAAGATTGAGTTGAATTTCAAAGGTCAAAATTGAATAGTACATCAGTGTTAAACCTAGGTCTCTAAATCAAGAATACAAATTTTCCTACAACTTGAATCACTGTTTACGGATAGAATATCCTGTCAACTCTAATCGCACTGTATAATTTTTTAGAACAGCCTTGGTACTACATAAGTATTTAAGACATTAATACATGCATTAATATTTAAGATATGAATGTGTCCCCCCCCCCGAAATTGCTGAAATCTGAAAATCAATATTAAGTAGCTAAACAATACATAGGAAAGGTATCTAAGTCATGAATTTAAACATTTCTTACCATTTGAACCACTTCTGAAAAGGCACAACATTCTCACAAGTATATCTGGCACTCGTATTATCTGTTTTTTAAAAAACAGCATTGGTACCTACAAGAAAAAAAAAACAAATAAATAATTCGAAGAATATCGGTCTATTTTACTATGGATGAAAAAGGAATTCTATAGAAGAATATCTAAATATTTTATTAAATCCTACATTGCACTATTTACTTTGTAAGAAATATTGAATATATTTATTTATATGACCATAAAGGAGCAATTTTTTCTGCAATTGTAATTTTTTTTATTAAACTATTTTCTTTGTTCATTTTAAATTTGTAAAGTATAAACAGTTTCATTGCTCTATTATTCAACTATTCTAACAGATAAAAAAAGCTAAAAATGTTCCTGATTTACCTAAGGGATACTGACTGTGAACAATCAAATTATTCCAAAGAAAGTGACTTAACTATATAACACAATATTAAAGAACTTATCATATTTTCAGTAAAATATATACTACTCAGCCTTGCTGAGAGTTCATTAGTCTAAGATTTCTCTTTTTCGCCATTTGTTTTCAGGAAAAAATTATTTGTAGGATTCCTCTCCACTTAATAAAAAAAAGTCCCAAAACTGGAAAATAAGAAAGATCCCACGATTCTAAACGATCCTCAAATCCAAAATAAAAGTGGAAATAAATAATTAGTTAGTAGGAAAACAAAAAGAAAATTTCCTTGAAAAAAAAAATATTATTCACCAAATTTTAATATAATTATTCAAGAAAGAATAATTTTTTAAAATTAATTTCTTTTCAAATATCAAAGAGTAGCATTTATTTCATTGTAAATATTTGACATCTACTTAGCTGTTTTATAGTTATCAGATACTAAAAATAAACAATTCAAATAATTTTCTCAAAGTAATTAAATACAAATGATAATTAAAACTTTAAAAATTGACCATAAATTAAAATATGGATGAAATAAATGAGAACAGCCAACTGAGTATCGACATCTACAATTTTAATTTATTTTTTCAGAAAGCATTTTTATAATTTTATATATTTTAAACTTGATTAATAGAATCTCAATTGATAGAATGGAAGTATGCAAGCAGTCTGTATGCACATGTACTCAAAAATACTGCATAGACTTTGCTTAATGAACTTGAACTCTCATAGTAAGAGTCATTGTAGTGAATAATTGGAAACGATAAGAGCTCTTTGAGTATCATTATTTACTTAAGTAAATACTGAATTAGAAATACAATACTTGTATTTCTTGTTGTTGTTCTTGTTACTAATGGCACTTTTGCAAGCCCGTCGACCGATAGTCAGCGATTTAAACCTAAATTTAGGGTCACTAGTTTTTCAGTAGTGCCAACTAGGGTCAAGAGTACAGCTACTTCATGATTCTCATTCGCTTGCACAACCCCTTTTTACAGGGGGGAACACTGACACTACTCACAGATAGAACACAGAATAACAACCATGCCCGAGCCGGGACGCCCAGATCATGGGGGAATATACGCTACCCCTATGCCAGGACGTCGGCACTTATAATTCTAATTCCTTTTATCTATTAACATAAAAAAATAATAAATAATATTTTAACTACTTAGCGTATGACGTTCTGGACCAGAGGTGCGCAAACTGGGGTGTGTGAAAAAAAATTTTTTTTTTGGGGGGGGGGTCGCTAAATAAAAAGGAATTCAAATTTATGGAAAATCTACAATTCTTCGTGTCAAAGAATTGAAATAATATAAGAGAGGAAACAGTTATTATTTTAAGAACCTGATATTAGCGGTCGTTATCACGGAGTTTCAAATCCCCAGCATAGTGATCCACAATTAAAATGACATCACTTATGTAGGGAGGAAAATACGGTAACGATTTAAAAACAATGCCATTCTCAAGAGATACCGTTTCTCGCTGAATTTCCGTCATATCACGTAATATTGTATTAGTTCTGTTACATCGAATACGAAACTCTCCTGTGTTTGCTCTACAACTTGACGAAACTTGGCATTACTAAAATGTTTTAATTAATTGTTTATGTGAGATACGTTTTCGAAGAAGACATATCGGAAGATTTTTTTTATGTTGTAAAAAGTAAGAGAACAACTGGAGAGAAAATATTTGAAATTATTAATAAATATGTTTAGGAAAATGAATTGCCAGGAGCTACTGTGTCATGGTTTGCATTGATGATGCTATAACATTGACAGGTAGTAACAAAAAACTAACACGGTTAATAATGAAAATTGCTCCCCATGTAATATTCAAGCATTGAATAATACATAGACAAGCTCTAGTTACAAAAGACATCGATGAAGAATTGCACAAGAATTAAATGATGTTATTGCAATTAATTACATTAAAAGCAACAGCATAAACAGTCCTCTCTCTAAAGTACTCAGTAATGAGATGAGTTCTGTATATGAGACATTATTACTACATATTGAAGTCAGATAGCTCTCACGCGGCAAAATATTGCTATGTATTTTCGAGTTGAGAAACGAAGTTAATATATTTTTGGTGGAAAAGAAACATATATTGGCACGTTCATTCATTGATAAAGATTGGCTCGGAAAACTCAGTTATACGTTTGATATTTTCGAAAAATTGAACGACCTGAATATGAGTCTACAGGGAGAGGGTACAAACATTTAAACGTTAAGCAGTAAAATTAAACCTTTGCTAATACTTTGACAAGAGAATTGAACAAAAAACACAGAGCTGTTCCCGTGCTTTTCAGAATTTACCAAAGAAAATAATATAGTTCCTTGTTATTTAAAAACATCATTTCTCATCATTTGATAAAATTGGTTGAAACTTTACGAAAGGCTACGAAAAATTTCCAAAAAATGAATTAGGTTGGATACGTGATCCAATTTCATTTGATATAAATAATTCTAATATCACGAAAAAGAACAGTTAATTGATATTTCAAGCGACAAAACATTACGCGTTAAATTTAACTCTCTGACTTGCCAAAAATTTTGATTACCGATTGGAAACGAATATGCCGATTTGAAAAGAAAGGCAATCAATATTTTGATTCAGTTTGCATCAACTTACTCGGGTGATTTACTCAAGCTTTTCAAAATTAGTTTCCTTTACAACAAAATATTAATTTAGACTTGGATCCAAAGGATGACTTACGACTTGCGATTTTATATACAGATCTGAACAAAGAAGCAATCATGAGCTCTTTGAAAACCCATGCCTCACACTGACCTTTTATGATGTAAAGTTTTTTTTAAAGTATTTTTCATTAAAAAATTTTTTACTCATATGATAAAGCATTGTCTCAAAACATTTTGTGTTGATTTATTAACTAATTTTTATGATGTTATAACTTTTATAAACTTCTTATGATGGCTTTTAAGTTTGGTGCGTTATTTTATAAACGCGATATTTTAACGGATGACATCACGACACTTTTTTAAAAACACCCTGTAAGAACAAATCCCAGAAAAAAATTTCATTGTAAATTCGTTGATGATTAAACAAAAATTCTACTGTTTATCCAGGGGTCGTGACAAAATTATACACAAAATAGGGGGTCGCAAATGAAAATAGTTGGCGCACCATTGTTCTAGACACGTAGTCCTCAATAGTTATTTGATATAAATATTGTCTTTGTTATGTTATATGCATTTATTTTGAGACTAAATTTTGCTCACAGATTTTGAAATTTTATGGAAATTTACAGAGTTTCTTGACAATAATTAAATAGCTTTTTTGTTTAAAGAAGATATCACAGTGTTTTCAATCCTAGGAACTCTTGGTATACCTGTTGGTATAATTTAGAAAAGTTAAAAAAAAAACGAGGGGGGAGAAAAAAATAATTAAATACGTCAGCTTTGAAATACTTCATAAATATGTACTGAAAATTTGCGTCAAATATCTTTTTTATTTATGACACTGAATAAATTACACGTTACGCGTTTTTCCCTTATAAATGTGAAAGACTAAGATCATGAAACGAAAAAATTAAGAGATATTCTGATATTAATATTTCGCGTGCGTACTGTATACTGGAAGGCAGTATTTTAAAATTTCTAGCTGAATTTCGAAAGCTTGAAATCTGATGTCTTTTACGTTTGGTGGAAATAAATACAGAATCTAAAGTCGGTAATAACTTGAAATAATATAGGACGTAGGCATTTCACTTTTAAAATCCATCTGTAAGAAAATTTGCTCCATTTTTGTTATTTAAAAAATTAAAAAGAATCGAAATCCGCAAATAAATGGTAAAATATCACAAAAAGTATTAGTAAGAGGAGAAGACGATAACATAAAAAATAAACTAATATAAATAATTGTTAAAAAAATAAATTTAAAAAATGAAATTTTGATTAATGTACTTACATTTAGAGAGTTATTTGAATTATTATTATTATTTTGTTGCATTATTTTTTGCCAGATAGTTTATATTTTATTTTCATTCATATAATAAAATCTTGAAATCAGTTTTTCTCGCAATAAAGGACATCAAGTAGGTAATCAAAATTTTATTAAATCCATCGATTGTTCGTTATTTAATTTTTAAAGTTAAAAATTGTACACTGTTATTTAGTGCGTAAAACTGTATTAAATTCCAGACTTTAGCACATCAAATAATGAGTGTATAATTGATTGAAAAATTCTGGCTATACATACATGGGACAAATCAGTTTTTAAAAACAGGGAGCAAGAATGTATGCCAACTAACGATATGATTTCCTTAACCCGAGAGAGATCGCGCGGGGCACACAGTCACCCCATTCTTATCCGAACACCTGTCGCAGGGTAAATATCTATCTGTAATCAATTACCCTTTCAGTTCCTTCCTATCTGACAGTCCCCTTGGTAGGTGAAGTGTTATTTTTACTTTTCTTTTCTTTCTGCGCTTGAAGTAATCATTTCTTAGAATTCAAGTGGGAATGGAATGACTCACTCTCCCCACGCGACTGTTATTGCTTCGAAATTTCTCATTCTAATCAGCCTAATTTAGCGTTCTGTATATCACTCTTTGCATTTATATTGCTATTGACGAAATGTCGTCACACTTTTGATGAAATGTCGTCATCATATTCAACAGCTCGAAAAACCAACAGATGGCCAATAGTCATTTTCTATTGCGCGTTGAGCATCGCCGCCATAAATGCCCGAGTAGTTCTAATGGCAACAAAGACACCTCCCTTGGAATATGCAAATAGGAGAAAATCTCTGAAGAAATTGGCATTATCACTTATTCAGCCACACATAAACATAAGGCGAGATATGAAAATGCTACCTAAAACTCTTCGTGAAAGTATGGATGCCACCATTTCTAATGGATCTGAAGAGACCCCCCCCCCCCCCAAAAAAAAAAATCGAAACAAGAGAAAGGACGATGTGTTATATGTCCAAGATCTAAAGATAATAAAACTACAATTTCTTGCATAAAATGTGATAATTTTACATATAAAAATCCTTCTTCGTATGTTTGCCATAAGTGTATGCAGAATTAAAACTCCTAAAGAAAGTATGTAATTTTTAATGTAAAATTTTCTTATATATTAAAAACAGTTTTCTGAACTTATAAAATTTATTTTCTTAAAAAATTCATGCACTTATTATTATTTATAATTCACATGCGTTTATTCTTCTAATTTATGGAAAATTTTAGATAAAATGGATTGGGGTGACTCAGTACGCCGCGCGACCTTTTTTGTCACTATTAGGTGCGCGCTTTCTGCCGGGTTAAATCACGCTGCATTCAACATCCAGCTGATTTTATAAATTTTCGAAGTAAATATGCTACATTTTTTTGTTTGTTTTTGTAAAACTAATACAAAATTGTAAGAAATGTATCATCTTAAGAATAATTTTTAATAATTAAAGAATAATTAATTAATTTTTATAATTTTTCATGGCGGCATAACAAAGTTGTAATACAGCAAAGCAGTAGTTTTTTCATTTTTGTACACTGCATGCAGACATTAAAATAGTCTACAAAACTAAACACCTCGAAACCAGGGGGTCCAGAAAACTTTGGTAGCAGATTTTTCAGTGGATTAAATTATATCAATAAAGATCTTTTTAAACAGTACCAGAAAGATTTTAAAAAAAGTGTATCATATCTGATGCATTGCTTTAATAAACAACAAATAAATGTAAAGGATGTAATAATTATGGCGACATATGTCATATCTGACACATTACTTCTATCAAAATCAGATATTAACATAACGATGCATTTCATATTTTACAATATGTTGTGACGTAAGATATTTTTGCTCTGCACGATGACTAATGGATTATAAAACTGACTTACAGATGAGCATTTGATGTGTATCACTTCAACATAATTTTGATACTGATTATTTTTTATTTACAAATGCTTATATAAAATCTAAATTGAAAAGGAGCTGAATCACGGCGAATAACCACAAAACAAACTATTCCGCGTTGCCTCGAATGCATTCAGACAAATCTGAATCACCGAAACATCTTAGCAGCAATTGCGAGAACTATGGTTAAATCTTAAGAGCCATCATCGAGTATGTATAATTCTTCTCTTTGGAGACCCGACCCATCATTGGATGAGGTCGACAGTTTCACAACATTCTGTATCCAACTGAATGGCGAGAACCAACCACCTAGCCGGAAACTTCTCATCCAAATTTATGAGATGCCCAAGGAGGTGGGTTTATAGTGAGTAAATAAATATTTAAAAAAAATCAAATATTAACCACGGAAAAGGTTTTAAAAAGTCAGAATTTAAAGAAATTATGAAAAGAATATGGCATTTCGAACTGAGTTGACTGTGAAAATCAAATATTGACCTTGAAAAAAGTTTTAAAAAGTCAGAATTTTTAAAAAATGTGAAAATATCACATTTTGAACTGAGAATATTTAAAGAACCTGGGAAAAATGGATGATAATATGGATATACACTGAAGTGACAAAAGTCATGGGATGACTTAATATCGTGTCGGTCCTCATTTTGCCCGGCGAAGTGCAACAACTCGACGTGTCATTGAGTCCACAAGTCGTTGGAAGTCCTCTGCAGGAATATTGAGCCATGCTGCCTGTATAGACGTCCATAATTGTGAAAGTGTGGATGGTGCAGGAGTTTGGGCACGAACGGACCTTTCGATGATGTCCCATAAATGCTCGATGGGATTCATATAGGGCGATCTAGGTGGCCAGATCATGCGCTGGAATTGTCCGGAATGTTCTTCAAACCAATCGCGAACAGTTCTGGCCCGGTGACATGGCGCTTTGTCATCCATAAAAATCCCATCGTTGTGTGGGTACGTGAAGTCCATGAATGGCTGCAAGTGATCTGCAAGCAGCTGAACATAACCATTCCCAGTCAATGATCGGTTAAGTTGCACCAGAGGACCGAGTCCATGCCATGTAAAAACATCCCACACCATTATGCAGCCACCACCAGCTTGAACAGTGTCTTGCTGACAGTTTGGGTCCATGGCTTCGTGGGGTCTGCGCCACACTCGAACTCTACCATCAGCTCGTAACAACTGAAATCGTGACTCATCTGACCACGCCATGGTTTTCCACTGGTCTAGGGACCAGTCGATATGCTCACGAGCCCAGGAGAGTCGCTGCAGGCGATGTCGTGCTGTCAGTAAAGGCATCGCTTCTCGGCCTCTTAGGCTCTGATCGAAAGTGTAGTATCTGTCAGTAAAGGCACTCGAGTCGGTCTTCTACTGTCATAGCCCAAGGAAGATAAATTTCACCGCACAGTCCTATCGGACACGTCCCTCGTACGTCCCACATTAGTTCCTGTAGTTATTTGACGAAGTGTTGCGTGTCTATTAACATTGACCATTCTACACAGACGTCGGCGGTCTCGGTCGTTAAGTGCAGGTGGACGCCCACTGCGCTGTCCATGATGGGATGGGATGCCTGAAATTTCATACTCTCGGCACACTCTTGATACTGTGGATCTCGGAATGTTGAATTCACTAACGATATCCGTAATGGAATGACCCATGCGTCTAGCTCCAACTAACATTCCACGTTCAAAGTCTGTTAATTCTCGTCGTGCCGCCATAAATCACGAAAAACCTGTTCACATGAATAACTTGAACACAAATGAAAGCTCTGGAAAACGAACTGCGCATTTATACTTTTTCGCTGCGATACTACTGCCATCTGTATATTTGCATATTGCTATCCCATGACTTTTGTCACTTCATTGTATCTGTGAATTATAGATCTATCCGTTCTTAGAATTCTTCGTGAAATAAAGAAAATAATGCTGCAAGAATATTTAACTACAGGTAACACATATTAAAAAATATTGAACAGATGTTTTTTTTAGGGGGGGGTCAGTATTTAAAAAGGAAAGACAAATGACCCCAAAGGTGTATTTTTATCGGTTTTCTCAGCAATCAAGACATATTCAAATGAAAAAATAAAATTCCGATCAACCATGTTAAATCAATATTAATTCTAATTGAAATATTAAAATGTGATTGCTAGCTTAAAATTTAGTTCAGTAGTTACTTAATCATACTATTTGATTGATATTGTTTTAATATTCTAGATTAAAAAAGTATTCGGTTTTGCTACAGTGAGTAAAATCTTCAGTAGAAATAAGAATGCCCAAATAGTATGTTATAACAGCAAAATCATTTCAAAAGTAGATAAACATATTACATCAAAACCCAAATTATTCTTTTGATGTGGATGAAAGGACTAGAAGATTTTTCTGTATTTTTTACTTTTTGTTTCACTGGTAATGCTTGAACTTACTTTAATTCAAAGAAATAGGAATTTCATTCTTTATAAGAAAAAAAAGAATAAATGATTTTCAACAAGATTTCAAAACATTTAATTTCGAATGTTTTATGCATGTATTCTCACTAATAATAATAAAAAAACTAATAATTTATAACTTAATTTTGAACTTAAATTCTTTGATTATATTATTAATAGTGAGCGTTATGAAAATATTTATGTTTGAGATCTCTAAATCTAAAGGAAATGGGAACAATTTCTGAACTTTTTTCCCACCTCAAGCAGGTTAAGAAACATATTAATTACAATAAAATGTGAAAAGTAATTCATGAACAAAATAATATTCATACAACTGAACGTGTTTACAATTATAATTATTTTACTCGTAATATATTTAGTTACTCATCTAAAATCAAAATAAATAAAACTTTTCTGCAAGTGTAAAATTTATGATTAATATATTTCATAATTTGATAATTGTATATATCTATGATACACATACATATATATCATATTCTGATATTTATACCTACTTCTATAATTTAATTTTACAAACATCTATAAATTAAAATAATTCTTAATTTAACAAGTCATTACTTATTCTAATTAATTGTTTATTCTTATTTCATTACTTGTTATTCTTAATTTAATTAATTAAATAAAATAATAAATATCCTAAATATATTAGTGTCTACAATATATATATATATATGTAATAAGCTACATTAGCTAACATATGTTACATCATATTTACGATATTTACAGATTTTTTTTAACATGACATTACAATAAATAGTCTACCTTTCCTTCCAATGTGATATTTCATTTCAAAAATCAGTGTTTCGAAGTGAATAAAATCAGAACTCTCTTTGGAGAATATATATACATTACTCATTTGAGACATGTATTTATTTTATCTTTTTAATTAAGAATTTTTACTTTATGATTTCATAATATATATATCTTTTTCAAGTTACAAACATTAAATCTTTGCATAACATATCATATCATTCATCAAAACCGATCATCTTTTGAATATGTAACAATTTCTTAGACGCAGTAAAATAGTAAATCTGGTAAAGAACGGAAACGCTTTTGTACTATCCTTACAATTCAGTGAAGAACAAAATTCTATAACCTTTTTCCAAGGATATTCTAAGCAGCTATTTCGTTTCGAATATACCAAGAATAATATACCATAATATACCATATCACATAAAAGAACAGGAAAGGAATTGTAATTCTAGACGAACCGTTTCCGTCAAAGAAATGAATTCGGGAAGAGGGAAAAATATCATTTAGAAAAACTTAAGACAAATATTTCTATTAAGTAAAAACTAAATTTCGAGAAAACATCCAGTTAATAATTCAAAATTTCAAGAACAATAAACAGAAACTACTCACCTGTAGATTCAAGACAGCTAACTGGAACGAACAGCTGGATGCGAAATGGGCCCCGGAAAATTCAGATATCGAGCTACTATTTATAAACATATGCGCAGAATGGGAAAGCGAAATGATTTGAGCAATTCCAGTCCTTTCGTTGTCATGGTTACATTCCAAGAATTTTTGTAAAGACGTCATAATTCAGAAGAGAAGAAATTTTGCAATTCAATCGATCGATAAATACTAGCGCCATCATTATAAGATGAAAAGATTACAAGGATAAATGAATTATGATTTTCGATTAATGAAAAGTCTTTTTAAGGAAAAATCGAATAACATTGAACAGAATGATTCATCATTATGCTATAACTGTAGAAAAAAAAAAAAAAAAGAATTTCACGAAACTTTGAGGCAAGTAGCAGAAGATAAATTATTCACAAATTAAATTTATAAATCGTACGAATTTGATATTTTTTTTGAGTATTAAAAACACTGTCAACTCTGTAATAATATTTTTTAATTGAAAAAAATAATAATTAACGAAACAAACTGGCGATATTCAATTTTAATGAAAAATATGATTTAAAAAATATATCATCGGTAGACAGCTAAAAAATGTAACATCAAAATAAAGTGAAATATGAGTTAATGCATTCTTGTTGTTTTAAAACGTCATCTCAGTCGCATAAATAAAAAACGACGCATATAATTATATCATCAATATCTATACTAATACTATAAACTAGCCGCCTTTGGCGACCAGCTGGTTCGCCATGAGTAATGTGTTCTAAAATTTTTAATCAAGTCACATATTCATTAGCCTTGAAGTCATTCCGGGCATTGATTGGCCTGAAATTAAAAAAGTTTTTTTCCGTGATGGTGCCAAAATATTAAATATGTTTTTTTAAAAAAAGAGAAAAAGGAAAAAAAAAAATTGAATAAATGATTTAGATGTTGCAAACGATTATAGAAACCTTGCATATATACTTGGCTTTGCATTTATTTTTTTAGAAACTATCACATTTTATAATGGAAAAAAATATTGAATAAATGATACAGATATTGCAAACGATTATAGAAATATGCCATTAAGTCGGGATTTCAATGCATATCCTGTCTAAATTCAATCAGGTTTACCTTAAATAAAGAAGATTTGTTGAATAAATGATTTAGATATTGCAAACGATTATAGAAATCTTTGCGTTGAATTAATTTTTTTAGAAAATATCTTCTTATATAAATAAATTTTTTTATTTTATCCAGTCACGTGCTAAAAGTATCATTTCTTTCGACTTGATTTACGATGATAGTTTTTTATTATTATTATTAGAACTTCCGTCATTGTTATCTTTTATTTTATCCAGTCACGTACTCAAAAAAAACATGGTCAAAATATTTCATTAAAAATTCGTTAAAAATAGAGGCTTAAGTTATGCATTAAAACACAGATACCATTAGAAAGCTAATTTTTTTACCTTTAAATTGATGTAAAAATCATGTTTGTGCGATAATATTTTCGGAAGTTACAGCGAAAAAAACGTCGAAATTTTGCTTAAATTTTAATTAATTCAAATTCTAATTAAAAATTCAAAAAACGGGCTCCGAGGTGCACATTCCCGACCTCCAAGGTATACATTATCAAATTTGGTAGCTGTAGGTCCAACGGTCTGACCTGTAGAGCGCCAACACACACGCACGCACACACATTGAGCTTTATTATAAGTATAGATGTGAAAGTTTGGATATTTGTTACTCAACACGCTAGAACGGTTGAACGGAATTGGATGAAATTTAGCGCAAAGATTATAGTCAGGAATGGAACATAGGCTATTTTTAATTTCGGTTAATTGGTTGAACAATTTTTTATTAGTTAAAAACTAACTTTCGCGCCAAAAAGCTAGAGCCAAATTCCGCCAAAGATGAGTAAGGCTCTGGATGTTTTTCCCAACAGAAATGATTTTAGGATTAGCAGAATTTCAACCGATTATTTCAAAAGATTCTGTTAATTTTTTTAGTGTTTGCTGTATTTAAAATCAAATGTTGTTACTTAATAGATCTTTCGGATTCATTCTGAAGTACTTTAAAATTAAAAGAAAAGAGAAAAAAAAGAAATAAAAAATTTCTAATCTGCATTGCCAGTGGCGAATTTTGACAACATGATGCTACAGGCGCTAAATTATTTTGAGGCCCCCTTCTAGGTAAATTCGATTTATAGCAAGAAAGTAATAGGAATTGAAAATATTTAAGCTTCTAATTTCAACTTTGCTCATACTTTATAGCAATTCTTACATTATATGTATATATCAAATAGATGAAAAAAGTTGCACCTTTTCTTTATAAGAAAAATTGTTATCATAAAAGTATAAATTGACTTTTCTACTCAGTAACTATTAAGAGAAAATATTCTTATTTACATTCCTTCAAAACTTTGTTTTACGTTCCTAAACCAAATAAGAACTTCCGGACATGGGGGGTACACTTTTGTTATGTTACCCGACTTTGGACCCGAGATCGAATCTAAGAATGCACAAAGGTATGATATAAATTATGAAAAAGCGCATTGTGCTCTAAAATAATATAACGAAACGAAAACATATCCCAATATGCATTGATATCCTAAATTCAATTTATTCACATATGTTCTGATATAGAAAGTAAATTAGGTTAATATTTTTGGATGGTGATGATAAAAATTATAATGCTAAATAAAAGCAGGGAATTATACTTTTCTAGGAAGAACAAAAATATATATTAAGTGATATTAAAATGACAAAAGGTAATAAAAGGAATAATGCTAATAATAGTAATAAAAGGATCATGAGCCAAAAAATAATGAAGATAAAACTTCTACAAAAAACAGAAACAGGTATTGAAAGTCATAAAAAATAAATCACTTTTCTTGCTTTTAATTTGGAGAATTTGTCAATAAGTTTTTCATAATATAATTCCTTTACCACCTCATTTTCAATGAATAATAGTAAAAGTTCATTTAAATGCAATTGACTCATTGTATTTCTTAGATAGTTCTTGACGCGTTTTAAAACCTTAAAAGCTCTCTCATGGTTTGCATTGCAAATCGGCAAAGTGAGGAAAATGCTTAAAATTGTTTCAATGTTAGGAAATGTTGATTGTAAATCACACACAATCAATTTATACATATCACATATATATTATTCAATATCATTGCCATATTTTGTCACTAAGTTCGTTATGCGAATGTTAAAAGCTTTTTCTTCCAACTTGTCATCAAAAAAGATTTGAAAATCGTTTAAAGTATTGTTGCATATAGTGCTCGTTTGAGAAATTTCTGATATAAGAGTATCACATTTTACATTATGAATATTAATTATGACTGATTGATTTTTGTTGAAGCAATCTTCTCCTTTCTTTTCATCGAAGTTGATACTTTCTCTTCCCTTTTCTACTTTCTTTATATTTCTTACTAGCCGCCTTTGGCGACCACCTGGTTTGCCAATCTTACTGCTGTTTAAAATTATCTATTAAATACTTTATATAACGTCATTGTCAATTAAATACTTTATGTAACTTGTCTTTTAATAGTTACTTCATTAAATTATTTTTATGGCTCAAATTTTGATAGTCGTATAATTCATAATATAAGACTATCAAAAATATTGTAGTCATATATTATGACTACTCATACAGTTATAAAGGCCTTAAGGCCCCTTAATGTACTATATGTTTCTAAAATTATCTTTCAGCTCTCGCAAAATTTCAACTTCAAAATAAAGTGGAAAAGATTAAACTACAAATTGTTATAAAATCATTTTTTTACCGAAACCAAGCATTTTTAAAAAAATATATAAGCAAAAGAGAATCATTATGTGTACTACTGAATAATTACAATAATTTATGTAGTATTTCAAGAATTGTTCAACAAAAATTACTTAAATTCATCATAAAATTCAGGTTTTAGTTTTAGTTTCAAAAGGATTTAAATGATGCGAATTTTATTTTATTTTGGTATATAAACATAATTAAAAAATTATTAAATCTAAATTTTATACATCTTTTGGTTATAAGGAATCATATTATACGAAATGTTCTTGACACTTCAACTTTCAAATAAATAAATGAAAGTTTCTATCTTCTGCTATCAAATTTGATTGACTAATGAAGTTTTGAATATAAATGTTTGGAACAATCAACATTTTCATTCTTAGGCCAGTCAGTCTTGAGAAATCCTAGACGTTGATTGGGATAACATCTTTCGAATAATCGATGAAGTGTTTAAAATTATCCGTTTTTATTGAATAGTGATCTTCAAACATTCATAAATCAGTCAGTTTTAGAGATTGAGTTCATTGAAGTTTATCTCTTTTAATTTAATATTCTTAATTTTGTAAAGCATTTATAGACTCATGTTACATATTATGTAGTTATTGACTTCATTTAGACTCTCTTTATATTATTAAAGTAAAGTAAAGCATTTCTATTATTAAAGTTTTATAAATTAGCCATGGAATCTTGAATTGAATATATAAATATTAAATTATGTTTGTCTTAAATAAAGCTGATTTATTTAATTGAAAATATTGTAAAAGTCACAAAAAAATTTTCTTTACATTTTCTTTTTAGAAAAAATATATTTCCTATTTATTTCATTTCAAGCAAGCACCTGCAGAAAATTACATTTTTATATGTTTAGTTTGCAATAATTATTTGACTTATTGGCAATCTGATGGCAACATATTGATAAAAGATATTTTTTTTCTATTTCGCTTGTGCAGATTAAATTTTATTGTTTTGTCCGATATATATTATTGAAAAATATAATAAAATATTTCTTTAAAAATTCAATAAAGATAAAAACTATAATAGAAGCTTATATGTTAAAACACGGATACCATTAGAAAGTTAATTTTTTTTTTAAATCTTTAATTTGACGTAGAAATCCTCCTTATGCGATAATATATTCGGAAGTTATAGAGGAAAAACGTCAAAATTTCGCTTAATTTTAAAATAATTCAATTTCTAATTAAAAATTTGAAAAAGGGCTCTGAGGTACACATTCCCGACCTTCAAGGTATACATGTACCGAATTTAATAGTTGTAGGTTCAACGGTCTGGTCTGTAGAGTGCCAATACACACATACACATTGAGCTTTATTACAAGAATAGATCATCAATAATCTAATGTGCTTCAGTTTTAATAACTAGGAAGTTTCTTCTAAGTTTTAATAACTAGGAAGTTTCTTCTAACTTCCAATATGAAATCTGATAAGGATTCAAGGAGAAATAAGCTCCAAACAGTTATCAATTAAAGAAGATAAAAAATAAAATAACATGTTTAAAAAACTATCGCTATAATTACGTGAAAAATTAATAAAAAGCATTAACGTGTTATTTGGGTGATAGTTTTAGCACCGAAAAATTTGTGAATTATAGTTATGTATTTACCAAATGTCAAACATAATTTTAAAACTTAAAATTTAAGATAAGCTAATAAAAGCTTTCAGTTTTTAAGTTTTAAAATGACGTAATTGCAAAACACAGCATTTCTTGCCAATGTAAGTTCATTATTGCCATATTAACAATCTGTTCTGCTCTAGTTATTAAACTTATAATTAAAATAATCGTTTCAAAAGATTCATGAAGTTTAACTTATTAAAAAGCGAAAGAATTAATATGTTATACGATTAATTAATAAATATTTCATCGATTTATACCAAAAATCGTAGTAATTGTTTTAATGGTCATGTAGAAAAGAATAAAAATCTCGTTATTTTCGACATTTAAAATTGTTATACTTGACTAGAAATTGTCACGACATATATATTTATAACTGTTCGATATCCGATTCATGATCAAAATGTTCGCGATATTCTAACGCATTAAATGCACTTTTCTATTTTATCATGAACATATATTATTAATTTATATTTGCAGGTCTTTCTTAGAAAGTTTTGAAAATCATGTTTTTATAAGAAAATAATTAATACAAAAAATCTGTAAAACTTCTTACCTCTTTCAAAGCAGCTATTTTTTCCACGATTCGCATCGCCTTTGTTCTTATCGTTTAAACTTTTGTTGTTAAATCTTTGTTCTTATACTTTAAATATTTGTTATTAATCTTTGGTCTTATCCCTGTCTTCAACAATTGGCAACAATTAGATATATTTGTCCAATGTGAGTTGAAACCTCATTTCCGTCGAACATAAATTTAGGCCGGCGTCTGGGCTCACGTTGCCTCAGCTTTATTTACTGCCAATACTTCTGACATTATTAAAAATATTTTATTCGCTGAGAGCGCACACTTTACTTAGGAGGACGAATACACAAATGAGTCAGAACTATATATTTTTTCAAGCGTTATACAGCATTGAATTAAAATTAAAAAATAGTTAAAATAAAGTATAAGTTTTTACAACAAAATAACTATATATATAATTCGATATGCTTTCAAAATATTTAGTGCCTGTAAAAAAAAACACACACAAAAAAAACATATTTTCTACATCATAAAATCAAAATAGCAATAAAATAATTAAAAAAAAAAAAACACCAAGCCTTTTCCTTTTTCACCGCGAAAGGAAGAGTTCGGTAAATCATTAGACCGATAGTTCTTAAACTTCCTGAAACAATTTATAATTTAATTATTGCAAATATTAAAGCGTCATACATAATACAAACTTGCTAAACACAACATGCATTTGATTATAACGCATTTAAAGAGATAAACACTTTAAAATTTTCAGAGTTAATATGTAATTAACTAGTTTTAAATACATTTCAATACCCCCCCCCCCAAACATATACAAACCATTTCTTGTAAAAGGGGGCTCTTTTCTCCCCTTTATTTTATGTTAGCTGGGAATTGTTGACTTAACTCAGAAAACTTCCAATTTAGAAAATGGTTTTCTCAGATGAACCAATTTTTAATTGGATTCTGTTATTCAGAGGCCCCGTATCACAGAGTGTTGTTGTTCAGTTCAGTGGTATTACTAAATTTAGATTAAGTAGATGAATGCTAAGCATGCATTTCAAAAGGTCTGAGAAACTGATTCAAAGAATAAGAGAGTTGTTTTCATCCTTGCGTTCTAGCATATAAAATTTTCCATATCCAAATATTTTCATTATTTCAGTGGCTTCTCTCATCACATATAGTTCCTTCAGGGTGAGTTTCATCCTTAAAGTTTCAATTTCTAATTTCCTATTTCATCAATAATTTTGTTCCAGATTCCAATTTTAACAAAATTGGCAATAATATTTCATTTATTTTAATGTGCGAATAAGAGGACTTTTGGTTCTACTTCCAGCGAAAGTCAAGTGTTAGAAAAAAGTTTCTTTCTTTAAAGCAACACTGATATCTCTCTGGGACCTAACATTCTCTTAGGTAAGCTGAATCATTATGGTCTTTAAATCCATATGTACAGATTATTTTACCCAATATAAATTGTAGATTTTAAAGCTAAATTCTCATTAAGTATCTCATGTACTCTTAAAAATATCGAAACATAAATTCTATTAAATATATAAAATTTATTTTAAAGTATAAATATTTAAAATATATATAAATATCTATAAATATAAATATATAAATGCGTATATCAAATAAAGAATAAAACCTGTTTATAAATTCTAAATCTATCTTTAAATTCTGCCTCGCTTTAGGATAATATCAAAAAGTATATAGTTGGCACAAGGATGCACTGGGAAACTTTCTCCTCGATCTTACTATAGTAATGTTGAGGAGAGAGTTATCCAGTGCATCCAGTAATGTAATGAAGAATCTTTTTTTAAATATTTTACAAAGATTCATTTAGAAATTCTACAGTCATGTGAAATATATTTGAATGCATAAATGCCTGTACCTGTAATAGTATTCGTATTTAAGTTTATAATTGTTCATAACAATTAAAAAATAATACCTATCAATTAATTCTAAATTCTATCTTTAAATTCTACCCCACATTAGAATTTCATTTCTAACTTTAAGAAGAATTATATTCTCATTTTAAAAAGTACCATTAAGCTCTGAAATTTAGGAGTTTGATTCTTTTTTCAGAATATAACAAGTTTCATTTTATGTTTTTAAAAATTATTCGCTACATTTTCAAGTGACATTAGATATGATTTTTGTTTTAAATACTATAAAGCATGTCTTCACACATAAAAGCAACTCATTTCTAAAATCTCTATTTAAGTATTTCTAAAAGATGATTAGAATTTTTTTCACTTTTAATGGTCGTATTTCATTAGTTATCTAGAAAAAAAAAATCCCAAAGGAATTTCGCAGAAAAATTATTCCACTGTTTCACCGTAAAATTAAACCATATAAAATTATATGACTGTTCAAAGTTAGGAAACAGATACTGCCAAACAAATGAAACTATAAAAAACATTACTAAGTAAGTATTGAAGTTTCCAATTACCATTCAACCTAAATAATTGCAAGTATCGTAAACTGAGCAAACTCACCTATGAAATTAAGGTTTGAAACGGTATAAAAGGAAGAGTTTCCTCAGAGCTGGAAAGTGGGACATTTTACATGCAAATTTATAGTTCACTTAAAGTGGATATGAACACATTGAACGATTAATAATAATAATAATAAATCGACATCCTTGTTTACATTCCATTCGTAAAATTAATTAATCTTTAATCACTTTATAAATTTCACTGGTCAATACAAGAATTGCAAAGAACAAAGATGGAAAGAACTGAGGTGAAGAATTACCCATAACACAAAGAGCAAATACTTTCGATCATTAAAAGTTTACTATGCAAATCTCAGGTAATTCTATAAAACGATTCAGAAATAACTTTAATATCCTAATACTGATAAATGTATATGATTGAAATCAAATATTAAAGCATGTCTGGCAATTTAAATATAAGAGGAAGTTTAATTTCATAACTAGTTTGACTTATTGACATTCATATGTGAGATAAAAATAAGCGAGAAATACTAAAATGTATGGAATTTCTAGGATTTAGACATAAAGCAAATTATTTTTTTTTAAATTAATTTTATTCTACGTAGCAGGAAAAATTTTAAAATTAAAGACAAGCAAGCCTTAAATAAATCAAAAATAAAAATAAATTTCGGTCTGTAATGACAAAAAGCAATGTTTAAATTTTGTTCCTCTTGAACAAACGCTAAGAGGGTGGAAATTCACAAGACATATTCTACTTGACAGTATCTCAAATGTTTGTAGCATTTCCAATGAATGCTTCATTAAAAATGTAATAAAAATTTTCATGTTCAAGAGTGAGAAACTTTTTCGTGTTTTATTGAATGCGCTGTCTCGTAAAATTAATCTCAACTAGTAGACATATGATGGCACAAAATTAACTAGACCAATTCGGAAATTTAAAAAAATGATAATTTTTTGATTTTATATCTAATTAACCAAAAAAAATTTTGATAATTAACTAAAATAAATCCAAATCATACGTTTTTGTTGCATTATTTATTTGGAAATTGATTTCTCAATTGAAAAAAAAATGCTTCTTTAATATTTATAATAATTTATTGTTATTCTTTAATATTTATAAGCAAACAGTGCTAAGAAAATATTTTTGAAAATTAAACTGAAACAGTAGACATATGATTGCAAGAGATTTAACTAACAAAAACTATTCAGAAATAAATTTAAAATTTCAATTTTTGACTTTATATCTAATTATCCAAAATAAATTCGAATTATACTGTGTTTTTTTTTTACATTAATTACTTGGAAATTCATAACTCTATTGAGAAAATTCGAAATAAAAACGTCCGAATATACTAAGCTTTTCTGAATTCGGAATATTATAACTTTCTTTATTTAAAAATCTTTAATGTTTATAATTATTCATTAATAATTTTTATTATTCTTTAATATTTATAAGCAAACACAAACAAGAGATCCTTTTGGTCTCCAAAAATTTCATTGAAACGTTTTTTGTCTTTTTTTATGCTTTCTGTTTCCCTGATTTAAACCGAGCTATCTCCAAAAAATTCTGATGACATACTGTTGTTAGAATTAATTTGACAAAAAAGTTTATGTAATTCGGTTTTTTATTACTGCTATTATTTCACAATTTGTTTAACCTTTTTCGTAATTGCATGTGAATTAGAAACAAATATGAAAATGCTTGAGAAATATTAAAACGGATGGAATTTCCAATATTCAGATGTAATGTCAGATGTAATAAATTTATTTTACTGAACAAGAATAATTTTTAAGAAAAAATAATTTAAGCATTAAACTATTCAAGGATACAAAATGAACATGTTTTTGTAATGATAAAGGGAAATGTTTACAGTTTTCTCCTGTAGAAAAAGGGTCATGAGGGTAAAAATTCGTTACAAGCGACATCAGATTAAAAGTACTTGGAAAGTTTCGAATAAGAAACTGAAAACAAAAATCTGCTTTATCCAATAATTCAAATAAATGAAAATTAGATTTAACTGCAATTTATCGCCAACTACAATTTAGTTGAATTGGTAATCAGGGCACAGTTTTAATATTTAACATTTCCATAAATATGCATTTAAAAAATGAAAATCAAGAAATTTTAATAAAAATAAGATGACAATTATAATTTAAAGAAATTTTTAAATAATAAATTTAATCAACCGATAATTTTGATAACTGATCAATGAATTTTGTACAATATTTCTACATCAAAATAAACTGTACAATTCCAATATAATGTTTTCACAACATTTTTAAAAAGTGAAGACATTTTATGGAGTCTTTAATAAATATATTGTCACGTAAAATAAAACAGCCAGAGTAAATATATGATGTCATGAAAATCAGCTAACAAAAATATTTCAGAAATAAAAATATTTGCTGTAACTTTCAGACTCGATTTCCAATTAATCAAAATAAGTTCTAAAGACTTTTAACCTTATTTTAATTGGAAATTCAAAAGACCATTGAAAAATTCAAAATAAAAATTTTCTATTAAGTCAAGTTTTTCTTAAATCAGATTACTATAAATCTCTTCTTCTTAAATTCTTTAAATTTTTTACATTTATTATTAATTTTATATTAATTCTTTTAAGCTTTTATACTTATTTTTAATTATAATTGAATTATATTATTAATATTTTTCATCAAAGAAACCTGAGAAAATTTTCTTGATCTTAAAACAATACATTCAAATTTTCTTTGTAATTATATTTAACTAAACTTTCTTTTGGTCATACTTAATTAATATTTTATGTCCTCATTCGTTTTTGGATTTTTTAGGAGAAAATATAACTGGGAAAAAATTTTTCCCGTACCTAACAAGAGGAAGAAAACTATAGCGCTTAAGAAGCCTTATTATAAAAGATAGTGAAAATTTTTTCATTCCCAAGTCGAGTATTATTATAGCAAGGATCAAAGTCCCGATTTCGTGCTTTTAGTATTAGATTATAATTTTTATTTCGGTTTTAAATAAACCCTCTTTTTAGAGATCTCTGTTGGATTTTTTATTCTATTCTATCTAAAACTTAAAATATTTAATATCAAAACATTAATTTGTACCATCTACATGTATTTAACTGTTTCTAGATGTGGTATATTGTTTTTCTATAAATTGAACACATTTTTATTCTAATTTCTATTGTAAGGGTTTAAAAAAATTTACAAAAATCCGATTAGTACTACAAAATCAAATTATTACTTATTCAGATGAACTGTATAAATATCTATATATGTAAACATAAGTTTTTTAAGCAGAATCAAAGCCGAAGATACTTTCAAAATTTACACTTCCTTTTTTCCCACCCTGGGGGGGCATGATTTATGTACTAGCAGAAGCAACAAATGCATCAGCACAAAACTACACAAGAACAAAAAGAGAAAAAGCTAATGAAAAATTTATCCCCATGACTGAGAGATTTTGATAGGGATTTCTCTACATGTGTTGACCCAGACAAGGGAATTATAGGGATTTTTTAAAAGATTGTGCTTGAATTGATAATTTTTTATTCTTTCACTCTGAGTGTGGAAATTTGTTGATCTCAGCAATTTTACTGAACTTCTGTTGCATTAATTAAAAAAAGGTGAAATTGGGTAAGGAAAAAGAGAATATTTCAGAATTAAGTTAATATGGGCCAAATTCAGCTAAAAATTAAGAAATTAAGTTAGTTTAAATTAGACTTTAAAATATTACAACCCCTCCCCTCCCATTGCAAGAACATTGGAAGTATGCAGTCGCCCTTTGACACACAACTATACCTTACAGTGGTGTCCAAGTAAGAGGTTGATATTTAAATGCATTTCAAAATGGATACCTAAATTTCAATTACATTTACATTAATACAGAAATCCCATTCATTATTTTATATTAGAAGTATAAAAAGACAAAGAACTATATTTGTGAAAGTATGATATAAACCTAAATAATCAATACTTATAACAAAATGCTGATAATTAACTGATATAGTGCACAGAATATTTTTGTCTATTTTTCTGTTGATACTGAGGTGATGAACTTAATTTAGCAAGGATAGTCAATGATATATTATTCTTAAATATTAGAAAATCTGACACAACAAGATCACAGAAGTAGTAATGTAATATTAAATAAAACATCAGTATTGTTATGATTTCACCCAAATGAAATATCAATGTAATGATTTTAATTGAAGTATTTAAACTGTAAGTAAAAACATAAGATTCAAAATTTTCAAATAAAAAAACTTGTTATTGGAAGGTTTCATATAAAACTTTGGGAAATGGAAATAAATGCAACGATTTCATACAAAACACTTGTAAATGAGTATAACAAACGTAAGATTCAAAATATTCTTGTAATAAATATTTGGGAAATAAAAAATATATACGATTGAATATATATATATATATATATATATATATAAATATATATATATATAGTTGGAAACTCAAGTATTTTAACACAAGTGATAATAAAGAATAACTTAACGATAGTCAGAAGTGTAAAAATTTTCCTGAGGTATTTACTACATTATTCTAATTATCAAGTGCCCTCCCTTATGCAGTGTATAATTATGCCTTGGTCAGTTGTTTTTGTACATACATTACATTTGTAAGCTTAATAAAACATAAAAATATTCTGGCACAATAAATAACAGAGTATAGTTTTATTAAAATCAAAGATGTGGAAAAATTTCCTCTGAAGTATTCACTATTTTTCTCTGAAATCATGTGTCATTACTTTTATATAATTTTTACTTAAAGATAAATTTAATTTATTTGGGGAAATAATTTTTCGTGAATTTAACAGCATATGAATGCAACACATTTTAATATTATTCATAAATTTTTAAAAACTTTGCAAACTCATATTATTTTAAATAATAAAATAAAAAGATTGTTTGCAATCGCATTTAATTGAAATGTGCAGTTGAAAAAATGAAATCAAAAGTACAAAATATAAATATTGAATTTATGCAAGGACTAATAATTTTCTGGATAAATTCATTCATTAACTTTCACTCATTGAGTCAGAAACTTCTGAAGGAGACTTTTTTTTTAATTTTTTTTTACACAAATTACTTTTCGATGAATCACAAAATGGCAATTTTGAGAATTGGACTAAAGAGAAAAGCTTTTTAACTTGAATGGAGGAGAATATTATGTTGCGATGACAATGTAACACAAAAATGAAATCAAAATCTGGATGATTCATGAAGTACATGCAAGGATTTTAAACTTCTTGAAGATATGGTAAGAACACCAACACAAGGGTATTGAGCAGTAGCACAGAAATCTCGGACGAGGTCACAGGTTGTGGAAAGCATAACGTTCTATCAGCGATGAAATTACGGAAACGAGTATAATGTTCGCCGAGAAGGGAACTGGACGAAGTCGGCGTTCGAGAGAGAGAGCCACTAGCGAACCGAGGAGTCACAACGAAATGTAGAATTGCCCCTCCTCCCTTTAATTCTTTCAATTCATTTGACAATTCTGGCACAGAGAACTAATCCTGTCGGCTCTAAAAATGTAAACAAAGAGTTTTAAGCAGAATCGTGGTCAAAAACAGAGAGGACACATAGAATTTTTAACTTCGTTTTATTCTATACTGGGAAGCATGATTTATGCACGAGAAGAGACAAGCACAAAACAATACAAGAGCGGAAAGAGGAAAAGCTAACGAAAAATTTATCTCCGTGATTATATACTGTGAGATTTTGATAGGATTTCTCTACACGTGTCGACCCAGACAAGGAAATTATAGGGATTTTTCAAAAGAATATGCTTGGTTTGACAATTTTTTATTCCTTCACTCTAAGTGCATAAACTTATCGATCTCATCAATTTTACAGAGCTTATGTTGCATTAATTAAATAAATAAATAAAGTGGAATTGGATCAGGAAATAAGAGAATATTTAGAACAGCGGCTAAATTAAGCTAAACATTAGGAAATTCAGTTTAAATTAGATTTTAAAATATCATTATATATAAATAGGATGTCCCATAAATATTGGATCAAACTTTAAGGGGAGGTAGGGTACATCACAAGAATTCAGATTTACATAGCAAACCGTGGTTGGATACGCTATGGGGAAGTAGTATGATAGGTACAAGAAGTGAAGAGACACAGGATTGAGATCAGCTGAAATGTTTATTGGGCAGATATTACATGTGCTGTGGTATATAATATTAGAAAATGTCGCAAAAGATTCTCAAAGTTTCCACCATTGTTAGCGAGATGCATGCGTTACACCATCGAACCATAGATTGGAGAACTCTCTCAAATACACCTGGATTTTGTTGGATATCCGCAGCAGCACAGACGATTCTTGCAAATAGATCCATTTCTGAATCCACAGGTGTTACGTACACAACACTTTTCAGTGCACCCCAAAGAAAGAAATCGACGCTGCTTAAATAAGGAGAGAGTGGCCGCCAGAGAGCCGCTCCACCACAACCAATCCATCGGTGTGCAAAAACCTGATTCAAATGTTCACGAACACATCTGCCATAATGGGGAGGTGCTCCATCGTTTTGAAACCATATATGGTGTCTGATAAGTTGTGGCACAGGGTCAAGAAATGTTGGTAGAACTCTGGCGAAATGAGATATTCTGCTGATGTTAGAGGCGATGGCAAGAAATATGGTCCGACTAAGGCGCTTTGGACCACGGGTTACTCTGCAAATCTGAGTTCTTGTGACGTTCCCTACCTCCCCTTTATATATATATATATATATACTAAATAACAAAATAAGCCAGGCAGAAAGCAAGTTTTAATTTTTGTTGACTCAGGAAATGGGTTTTGATGCTTTTATGGTTGTGTGTGCGTGTATATATATATAGATATATATGCACAGAGTGTTGCCGAATTTGACTGACAAATTCAGAGGAGTGATAGTAGGCATCAGGAGGATAAAGACTCACCATACAACATGGAGTCACAAACGACGAAAAGTGAAAATCCCAAAAATATAAAGAGTCGGTGAACTGTTGGAAACTAAAAATTAAAAGAAAAATAACATATGATGTTCCAACTACGAATTTTTTTAAAAATGAAAACACAAGGTTTTTTTTTTCTCATACTGGTAGCACGCGAATTTAAAGGTATAGTAAATCGTAAATTACTGAAACCGAAAAAGTAGTTTAGAACCCATATTTGTAAAAATATTGGAACTTGGAAGAAAAATAAAACCTTGAAAATGTGAGTATTTTATATTCTATAATTTGATATAAGCGTGTAGTGTGAGACCTGAGAATTTATTAAGATATTCAAGAAAAACTCAAATGGGAACCAGAAAACAACGCTGCAACATCGGTACGATGTTCTGAGAGAGTGTAGTCAAATTCAGAGCAAGAATAATAAGCATTAAGTAGATGAAAAATTACCAGAAAACAGATGTTCGTAGGTACTGTTTATTCAGTGAAAATCGCAAAAACATACACCGAAAAGTAAATGAGTGGTGAAGACAATCGTCCTATGAATGCAAGGATTAAGAACATGGTAATCGAGAAGAAGTCTTCTCGCTTTTCACTGAATAACCTAAACAGTGACAAGTTTAGTTCAGTTTAGTTATATTAACGTCCCGTTTAAAGCAACACGAGGGCTATTTTGGGACGGACCTCGTAATTTTGAACCACGGTCAGATGACGAGGACGACACCTGAACTGGCACCCCCCTCTTCACACCAGGCCACACCAGCGAGAAGACATTTGGCCTGACAGATTTAACGAGCAACAGACTCCCTCACACGACGGTTCTTCGGTGGAATCGAGTCTCGAACCTGAAACCCTCCGGTTCCGAAGCCGAGACTTTACCACCGAGCCACCGCGGCCCCCAGCTACCCTATGCTTTAGGGTAATTTTTCATCTACTTAATGCCTATTATTCTTGCTCGAAATTTGACAACGTTCTCTGCGTACATCGGACTGATGTTGCTGCGATGTTTTCTGATTCCCATTTGTGTTTTTCTTGAAAATCTGTATAACTCCCCAGTTCTCATACTACACGCTTATATCAAATTATAGAACATAAAATTAACTATATTTTCAAGTTTTTATTTTTCTTTACGTTTCAATATTTTTGCAAATATGGGTTCTAAACTACTTTTTCGTTCTCAATAATTTACGACCCCCTATATCATCAAATCCGTATATTAACCGGCATATTATATATATATATATATATATATATATATATATATAAACACCCTTTTAAGAATGTACTTTTATTTAAAAAATAATAATTCATAGTTGAAACGCCATTTTTTATTTGTTTGTTTCTTCTTAATTTTTGAAGTTTCCAACAGTTCTCTCTTTATGTTTTGGGGATTTTCACCAACTAAACTTCGTTTGGGACCCCATGTATGGGGATTCTTTATCCTCCTGATGCCTACTATCATTCCTCTGAAATTGTCGGTCGAGTTTGCCAACACCCTGTGTGTGTGTGTGTGTTGCAAGAAAGTAAATGTAAACATACATTGAAATAAAAATGAAATATTACTAGGCATGGAATAAACAAAAAATACCACAGAATGATGCTACAATGTATTAGACTGGAAATTCTTCATAAATATAAGCTTACACAATTTGTTTTTTTTGGGGGGGAGGGGGGTTCATAAAATAATTTGCATGACTACAAATTATGAAAATTTTTATAGATCCCATAAAATATAAGAAAATAATGACGAGAATTCTAAACGTTTTGTATTGTTCAAAATTTTTCATATCTGTTTAAAAATTTGGTAACAATGGAAGTATCTGGATATGTTAAAATGGAGATTAAAATTTTATTCAGGTGAGATGCAAAGAATTGGAAAATATAGAGAAAACTTTGATGATAAAAATATCAATTTAAATGGGGGGGTGGACAAAAAAAATGGTAAAAATGCTTTTCCAGAATATTCCACATTGACAGAGTCAAATTCATTTTTATTTTTAAACAGTTCTTTAATTTAATTGAATAATTTGAAAGGAAACTATACATTAAAATACAATATCATAAATATGTAAGTGAAAAGAAAATTACATCATTTCAGATTAAAAACTAAGAGAACTCAAGACAGGAAATGAAGTTCTAAACAAAATTAAAGACAATTCAATTACAGCTACATATTACTGTATCAAAATGGATTCTATTTCTGATATTTCCCATAAAAAACTAACATCAATCTTTATTACGTATATAAATTTTGAAGAGAAAAAAATTAAGTATAAATCATTCATTTATAAAATTTATTGAAGTATGATATGGCTGGAGAACTCGCAAAAGCTCCATTTTTAAATATGACGTGAGCTTTAATTGGATATTATGGATTGTAGTGGACAGGCTTATGACAACAGTAGAAGCACGAAAGGAAAATATAAATGTGTAAAATCTAGAAAAATTTCTCTATTGCTCTCATGCTATCTTTGAGTGCGCATGGCTTATAATAGTCTTTTAATTTATTAATTTGTGATTTGGCTTCCAGGAGTATATATATATATATATATATATATATATATATATATATATATATATATATATATATATATATTTACATACACACACACACA
>JAPMOQ010019132.1:3488406-3544989 GCA_026543055.1 Argiope trifasciata
TTACATACACACACACACAGAGAGAGAGAGAGAGAGAGAGAGAGAATGTTATTGCAATATTTGTGTTGCTTATTTTCTGCATCTACAAAAAGATGGGAAAGCATTTAAACAACTCTCAAACCATTATGCAACACTTGTTTGAGTAAACTTTTAATGCCCTAGAAGAATGCTTTGATGCAAATAAAAAATTACAGCAAAACTAAAAGTCTATTGGATTTGGTAAAGAAATGACATTTATTTTATGTTTAATAGAATGGTTTACAATATTGTCAAAAGTTAGCTATTAATAAACTATTTCAATAAAAATAATTCTTTTCAACTGGGCTTTTAATTTAGTCAATAAAGTTAAAACTGAAATCCAAAATTTAAGTCGAAATTCAACTCAAATTTAGATGCAGCAAAAGCGATAACATGTAATTTTAATCTTTCAAACCATTTTCTTGGAAAACGAATTTGAAAAATAAAAAAATTATATTTTGAAACAGCAGAAAATGAAATTGTTGAAAACTTGGGTGAGGAACTTAGATGTTATTTTTTTAAATTCTGTAATGCATACTGGTATTGTACAGATAGAGAGCATATTTAAAATCATTTCAAATCAATCACTGACACAAAAACTTTAGAAAAAATGAATTTGACAAATGTTCCAAAAGCTTTGTAATGTTTTATAATAATGATGTAAATGAAAATATAATTCAAATAATTATTTTGCCACAGGATTTGATTTTGAATGAAAGGGATGTAAATAACGCTCAACATATATTGCAATATGTAATAATTAATAATTATAATGATTTATTTCTAAATGTATTAAAAGTATTAACTGTGTTAAAAAATATTTTTACATTGCCAGTTATTATAATAAATGCTGAACCCTCTTTCAGCAAATTAAAATTAATAAAGAATTATCTTCGGTCAAGTATATGGGTATAATGCTTAAATGCTCTTGCTGTACTATCAAAAAAGAAATTGGGAAAATTGTAATTTTATTGGAATGATTAATAGCAAAAACAAAATCAAGTATTAAATAAATATGTCAACGTTTGTCTTTTTTTTTTTTACTTTGCAAAAAATTTAGGGCCTCAAATGGTTTCTTGCACTTGGGCCCCTTCATGGAGAAGGCTAGCTCTGCCAACAGTTATAGAAATTTTGTGCCAATATATATAAAATGAATTATTCAATTCAATGACAGGAAAAAGATCATGTATGCTTAATGATTTATAAATCAAAATACTGTTTCTTCAGATGAACCATATGTATGTTACAGAGAATATACTTTATACTGAAAGAAATTCAAGGTAATTATTCATTGAAAAAAAAAAAAGACAAATTATGAAATAAACAAACACACATACACACTGATTGATGCATTAAAATATTAGATAAGAAATTTTGTAAATGAAATTTGCACAAAATTCTTCTACTGACTTTCATGAACCAATGTATAAAATTATCAATTATGAAAATTTATTTAAAAAATCTAATCTCTTTGTCATATTAAACACAATGAAGGCATGAACAAAATTGGAAGTCTTTGTGTTGCTGCAAATTTTTTACTTCAAATAAAAATGAAGAATATATGAAAATTTTTAAATAAAACTAAAAATTCTGATAAAATTCCAGAAATGGAAAAATATAGAATATAACTGTCTGCTTTCAATTTAGAGAAAATTATAAAATTCTGGGACAAATCAAATTTTAATGTTACCTGAAGAAAATTCTGGAAGTTTCATATTGCTATAAACTTTGTATAATTGCTATAAACTGTAATAAAATTTGCAATACAGAATTTTTAGAATGAAGAAGATTCTGTTTGGAAGAAAGCCAGCAAATACAAAAGGAAAAAACAGAGCAGGAATGCTTCTCCAGAAAATCCTTCCTTCAGTAGTGAGAAGTAATCATTTTATACTTAAATACTACCTCCATAATTTATAATAATGAAGGTGAATTAAAAGCTCAATGTGATCAGATACCAAATATGCAATAAATATTATAGATTTTTACAAAAATACATAAGATTTGAAATTATGTTGAAGTATCATTTAGGTTAAAAATTTTTTTTTATTAGGTGCTCATAAAACAGCCTGTAGAAACAGATATTATGAGAATTTATTTTAAATCTATCTTAATGTCACATAAAAAAATAATTAAAGCACAAAAAATTCTAAGTGTGTGGCTTAAACTTTTAACTTTTTTTTTTTTCTAAAAATTCCATAAAAATAAACTGCCAAAGGATACAGAATGAGCTAAAGAATGGTAAACATTTCATTTGAAAGATATTTTAGGTGAGCAAAAGTGCAGAAAAAACTGAAATCTGTAGGTTTTCTTTTCTCAGTTCTTGGAAAGGACAAATGAAATTGTAAAGTAATTGAATTATTGAAATTGAATTGTATTGATGGATTGATAGTAAAATTGTCACCCATAGACATTCTACATCTGACATAGAAACAAAAGCTTTTCTGTTTAAAAAAATGACTACACAAAATAAAATATATTAAAAGTAAACATAAAGCTAATTAAAAATATCGACAGAAAAAAATCAATTTAATGAAAATTATGAAAGCCAGGTTCAATATTAAATACGACTAATCAAGATAATAAATGGCAGTCAAAACAGGAAGTTTAATTTTAAGTTTATTTAAATTTTTTTATATTTAACAAATAAAAAAAAACTTTTTTGAAACTTAACTGTATTGTAATAAAGGATAAGAAATGCTTAAGTACAAAGTGACAACAAAAATGAATTTATACTGTGGTGGGATAATTATTATTACTTTTCCTCTAAAATGGTGTTTAAACCAGAGGCAAAGAGGAAGTATATATATTAATGCTGCCTGTTTCATGGAGCACCATCAGGATAAAACAGTATTGCATTTATATCATCCTTGAAATGAAATATCATAATGGAGAAAAATAGTAATAGAATGATCCATGCATCTTCCATACTTACAGAATCATTCACGACGTCTTGTTGGTGAAACAATCACATTATCCCTTGGATATCTGCTACTCTTGCGACCTCTTTGTTGGACAAAGGATTACAAATTAATCCCAATGCCTATAAAAAGGAAATAGCAATAATATATAAAATGATCTAGCACTATTTTTACCAAAAAAAAAACACTTTTGTGTATGAATAACTATTAAAAAAATTAACGTTATGAAATCTATTTAACTAATATCACATTCTGAAATTCCACATTTCAACAAATTTAAATTAATAATTCACATGTTTCAGACTGAGACACAATTTACAATGTATTCATAAAGTCATGAATCAGTAATTTCAAATAGGAAATGAAATTTATGTGTAAAAGCATTTATCATGCATGTTTTGATTTTAGATTTGAAACATTTTCAAAAAAGTTTGGGATGTCGCACAGAAGAAATATGTTTCTAGTGTTTAATAAATTAAACTTCACAAAAATAATTTAAATTATTTTTATAATTTAAATAATTAAAATTAAATTATGTAATTTACATAATAATAATTAATGTATTATTTTAATTATTTTTGTGAAGTTTAATTTATTAAATTCTAGAAACATATTTCTTCAGTGCGACATCCCAAACCTTTTCGAAAAAGTTTGGGATGTCGCACAGAAGAAATATGTTTCGAGTGTTTAATAAATTAAACTTCACAAAAATAATTTATGAACAAGAGAAACATATCTATGATTAGTATCAAAATCATAACTTTTACAAACACTGAATTTATGAGATTATGCTAATCACTTATTATTGTTGGAAAATGACTTATTACATGGAAAAATAATGGCCGATGATTCAATTGGAAAATCTGGTATTTTTAGCAGCAAAAGCTGTTATCCCCATATGTCAGGGTATCAGAGTTAATAAATATCCCAAAAGAATCAATGAAAGAAGAAAAATTTGAAGTAAGCACTTATGGAAAACGGTGGTTCCTTACCTTATTGTGTGAGATTGAAAGAGAGCTAGTGCATGATGGAAAATTGTCGTAACATAAAAACAAAACCATTGGTAAGCGTTAATGGAAGGACGTACTTATATCCCCTTTAATCGACGATGGAAGTAGCTTGATTCTAGTCAGCACCTGCAGATGGCGCTAATTCTGCAGCCTTTTATAGGAGTTAAAATGTTAAAAGCAAAGAGAAAACGAGAAATATTGTTCAGCTGAAAGACTCGATTCAAAGTCGTAAGTTAACTCGTTTAACCCGTCCGTTTCGTGTGGTTCGCGAACGACAAACTAGGAGATTAAAAGCCTACTCTTTCGTTCAAACGAGCGAAAGAATTCAATTCATTTGTTCACCAACGAAAGAGCTTTAACAGGGCCGCCGTGTATGGGTGGTAAAATTGTTCACAGTACAAAGGACGCCTGGGCTAAGAGAGTGCCAAAATGTATCGTTTTTTAATTTAATATTGCTTAAATGAAAGTTGTTAATGATACGCTTACAATTTTGCATGTTTTATATTTTCAAAGCAATAAAATGAGATTTTATTCTTCCTTGGTATTTTGCCATGTGGTAAGACAACTCAGCCATAAGCTTGCTTGACCCTTTCAAGTGCTATCATTTCTGGAAAACATTAAGATTACTACATGTTAATTTATTCAATCTTTTTATTTTAGATTTAGTTACGCTTTGTGAGGTAAACCAAATACCTATTGCAGGTTCTAGTTTACTATTTCAGCCCCATAAAGGCCATGTAAAAATCCTTACTCCGTAATCTGTCACTGGTGGATTACGGAATAACGATTCTTACAAGGGCACACGCGCACGTTGGCGACGCTTCCGTGTTTGTGTGCTCTTGAATTAGCAGGATCCCTTATTTTTAATCATAGATGTAATTCCATTATTTTTAATCATAGACGTAGGCGCTGCTCATAAAGTACGTACATTCTGTGAATTGCTTAGCAAGCGAAGTACTATGATTAATTGGTTTCATATCGTTTTTTGCTTATAATTGCTCTTAAAAATAAGATTATTATTTAGATGCAAGTGAACAGTCTAAATATAATATTAGTATTATTTTCATAGCAGTGAAGATTCATAAAAAGAAACTATTCATTAAAAAAAACCTTTTATCTTTCAAATTAACAAAATAATTCAAAAAGTAACTTTTTTTTATCTCTATAAAATCCAGATGAATCTTACCCTTAATTAAGCAGAATTTGATTCATCTATTTCTGATATGCAATTAAAATTTCCAAATAATTGAAAAAAATCTTGAAAAAATTAATAACGATTATAGTTTTTTTTCATTAAAAGTTTCTAATTATTATGTGCCTGAGATGTTTTCAATATTTCAGTTGCTTATAACAATTGCTTTTTGGCAATTTGTATTAATATTGGTTTAATTTACTTAAATATTTTGAATCAGCAGAAAAAAAGAAGAAAAAAAAATTCACACTGAATTCTGAGAAATAAATTTTCTGTAAAAAAACGTTTCTAAATTTTCAGTCAAATTAGTTTATTTATCTGAATCTTTATTTAGTGGCAAATAAAAAAACTGGGCTTTCAAATAGTATATTGAGAGAAAATCATATGATGCATTTTGTATATGGAATGAAAATTAATTTTTTATTTGTTTAATGCAATAAATATTTTTTTTAGAAACATGTTGTAGAAAAAAAGAGAAAAAGCCTGGAGCACAAAATGGTAAAAAGAAATTGCAATGAGAGGAAGCTAATCAGAAACTGGCGGGATCTCTAAATAAATACCTCAGAAACACAATAGGATTAGACGGACAAGCAATTGAACAAGGACCATTAACATCACCATTTGGTTTGGAATTTCATAATGAAAATGTATGTCAAAATGTAGGCCACGGTAGCCTGGTTGGTAGAGCGTCAGTCTTGTGCCACTTCAGTTGTCGTCCTCGCCATCTGACCGTGGTTCCAAATTACGAGGTCAGTCCCAAAATAGCCCTCGTGTTGCTTTAAACGGGACGTTAATATAACTGAACTGAACTGAACTTGTAACCGAAAGGTCGCGGGCTCTGTCCTCGTCTTGGCCAAAGACCGCCGTGTTGGCTAATGGCAGTTGGGGCACGTTAAATATGTCGAGACTGCAAAGTCCTCCAAGTTCCCATAACAAAACGACACCTCTGGGGGTACTGAATCAGGGATGAGTCGGTCTCTGATTTGGATCTAAATTCCGACTTGCTGATGGATGAATGAGTGCATGAATGAATTCGACCACCCCATAAAAAGGGTTGTGTCGTGTGTGTGTGAGCTAGAAGTCAGACTTCTGCCCTCTGGGTGCTCAGGGGTCTTTACCCTCAGAAGCTACTGCACCCCCTTTCCGTGCAAAACACGGACACGACAACAACATCTCAAAATGTTAATTCATTAGAATATGATCAAGAAGCCACGATTGTACCAACAGAAAACTTAGATGTTGACTTAGAAAATTCGCCTGGTAAAAAAGTAATATCTTAAAACGAAAATTTTGACTTTAAATTAAACGATCTAGCTACTTTCCTGATACAATTTCTATAAAAATTAGAAATTATTTAATTGAAGATGGCCCTCCCCACTTGATAACCAAACATTTTCCGCTATATAATTCCGGAGAAAGTTTTCAGAATCGTTCTATTATAGAGCATTACCGAATGGAGAAAAAGTATTTAGAAATTATTTAGTATATTCAAATTCCCGAAACGCAGTTTTTTGCTTCCATGTAAACTATTCAGTGAGAAGCATTCATGGCTGATTAAGGATGGATGTAATAATCTGGCACATTTATCCCACATTTTGAAAACACATGAAGCAGTGCATTTCACCCTAAATGCTCAAAATGAAGCGAACTCAAAATGTCTTTGTGTAATTTATGTACCATTGATGCAGCTTAACATTATCTTTATGATGCAGAAAAAGTTCACTGGAAATCGGTTACTGAACGACTTATTTATTTAATTCAATATTTAGGCAGGCAAAGCCTTGCATTTAGAGGTTCTTCGAAAGAATTGTATCATAGTGATAATGGATTTTTTTATGTTAGTTGAAATCATAACAAAATTTGATCCAATAATCGCTTAACAACTCCACAAAATTCAAACATTTCAAAAGAAGAGCATTGTTCATTACTTAGGGGATCAAATTCAGAGTGAAATTAAAAGCATTATTTCAGAAGGAATTAAAAAGCATTTATTATCGTCAAAATATTACTCGTTAATTCTGGATATTACACCTGATTTCAGTAATACCGAACAGTTGACAATTGTAATTCGATTTGTTTATAAGATCGATGAAACCAATAAAGACTAAAGCGAAGAACATTTTTTGTCGTTGACAGATTGAAAAATCTGTCGACGACACTACTGGACAGGGTCTGTTTGAATTCATAAATGGACATTTACAATCGTCAAAACTAAATTATCAGATTTACGAGGCCAATATCACGATAATGATGCTAGTATGAGAGGAAAGCACAAAGGATTGCAACAAAAAATTATTGAAAATAATTTGAGGATACTCTGTATCCCATTCTTTAAATTTAGTTGTAAACGATGCAGCTAAAATTTCTTTCGAAACAGTTAATTTCTTTGTAGTAGTGCAAGAGCTTTACTATTAATTTTCTTTATCCATTAAACGCTGGTCTATTTTGTAACAGTATGTTGAAAATCTAACTTTAAAGCCTCTCTCCAACACCAGATGGGAAACTAGAGTTCAAGCTTTAAGACTGTTGAAAAACGATTTGAATGGAATTTTGAGAGCATTAATAAATATTCAAGAAGATCAAACAAGAGACATAGAATCAAGAACTAAAGTAACAAATTTGATTCAAAAGGTTTTCTCATTTAAATTCATTTGTTCTATTAACATCTGACAAGATATTTTAAATTTAGTAAATGTGATATATAAATCTTGACTGATAATTTACAAAATCTTATATCAGAACGAAATAATCGTAGATCAGATGAAGTGTATGAACATGCAATTGCCAATGCAAGTATCGTTGCTGATGATTTGGGCTTGGATATTGATTTACCACAAAGTCTAAACAGGTTTAAAGAGAAGCTATTACAAGATGAACAAACCATTGAATCAATCAACAACCCAAGACAAAAATTTAAGGTTGAATTTTACAATATAATATTAGATGCTGCCATTTCTTCTATCCCTGAAAGATTCAGTCAATTAAGAGAACATTACAATTACTTCAAGTTGGTACACTACATATCTAATTTAAAAAACTGGAGTGATAATGAAATTTTATAACATTGTAAAGAATTTGAACAAAAATTAATGGATACTGAAAATGTTAATGAAAAGGACATTGATGGATTAAATTTGCTTGGAGAAATAAAATCTTTGCAATGTTTTATTAAAGAAGATATCGCCTATTGATGCTTTAAATTATATTTATGAAAACAATCTTACCGATATATTGCCAAACATTGCAATAACTTTACGGACTTCTTTAACCCTGCCTTACTGCAGAATAAAATTTTTCAAAACTTAAAATTATAAAAAAAATTACATGCGATCTACCATGTCACAGGAGAGATAATCTGACTTGTCAATTATATCCATAGAGAGTGGAATTCTGGATAAATTAAATATAAAGGAATTGATACGAGCATTTGTAGCTGTTAAAGCAAGGAGAATCAATATTTGAATTGATTTTCTAATTTTTATATTTTACTTAAAAAAGGTTTTATCATTGTTTTGTTTTTAAAATTTATGAAATCATTAAAAAATGAGACAAACGTGTTTCAATATTATAATTTAAAATCTTTTCAGTTCGAAAGTCATATTTTGAATACTACAAAAGAGTATTTCACGTATAATTTGTAGCAATTTATAAGAGTGCAACAGAGCTCCATAAAGGGAAGCTAAATTTCAATTTGAATAAGGGCGCCCAATACGAAAGCGGCGGCCCTAAGCCTTACTTATTTTTTAGCGAACGAAATAGACAATGCCCTTTTCTTCTTGTGTAAACTACTTGTTGTGTACGCCGGTGATGGCTCTGCACTTGATGATGAGAAATTAACTATAAATTTGCTGTGTAACTAATTGAAATAAACAAAGGAATTGCGGTGCAATTAAAATGATGAAACGATGATTCTATACTATGAGATTTATTATGAGAAGGGGCATGGAGTCACCCCGCTACCAACGGTATGCATCGCGTCCAAGTTCAAATCCCTTTCTGTCGGGTCACGACCCGAGCAGTAATAAAAAAGGAGCAACTCTAGAATGAGAGCCCGCCAACTTGGCGCTTTGGTAGCAAAGTACTGAACACTACTATAAGACCATATCTTATTAGTGCACGGAAACTTTAGCATTCTCTTGTAATTTGGTGATGCCCCACATCTGTTAAAAGGGAGCTTAAAATAAGCTGACCTTCGTAAATTTATGGAAATTTAGTTGTAAAGTCATTCGATCCTTTCAGCGTTGATTGGCTAATTTCCAGAAGTTGTTACCAAGGGTGTAAGCACATAGATGGAAAAACCCTACCTTCTTCTCAAAACACTTACTTTCAATCAAAGCAGTTACAAGACTGAGCTAAAAAATACTATATCTTATATAGAGGAATTGAACCTGCTTTGTATGAGGTGAGTAATCACACACACACACACACACGCACACACACGCACGCACGCACACACACACACACACACACACACACACACACACACACACACACACACACACACACCCACACACACACACACACACACACACACACACACACACACACACACACACACACACATCTCTCTCTCTCTATATATATATATATACTAGCCGGTTGGCCATGAGTAATGCTTTTTAAACTTTTCAATTAAATACTTATGTGCATTCCTCTCTTTATAACTTCTCAGCCAAATATGTTAAAACTTTGATAGGCACATAACTCATATTATTATAGAAGCTTCACGATTATTTGTTCATTGTATTATATATCTCTCTGATTCGTAATAAGCTGTCATGGAATTGTGTTTAAAATATCACATTTTATATTTGTTCCATAACATTGCGCTTCTTTTTAAATACGTGCAGTACATCACACTATCCTCGGTTTAATTGTCAATAAGAGTTAATTTAATTATTCAGTTTGAATTTTTGTCAAAGTGACGGCAATCACTGGTACATTCATAACATGCTCTTGCGGGTTAAATTCTACTTTCCTTTTGTGAGAAATTAATTGTTAGAAAATATGATTATAATATTAAAAAATATTCATTAAAAATAGAATCTGAATTTATAAATTAAAACAATGGTAACAATGTAAAAAGTCATTTTTAAGAGGATTTAAAAAACAGTTTTACACTGTAATATTTGTGGAAATTATCGCAGAAAAATTTAAAATGTTAGTGTAATTTTAATTAATAAAAGTTCCCAAAAATATTCCGCCTAGGTATACTTTTTCATCCTCCAAAGTAAATATGAATATACCAAGTACGGTATCTCTAGATCATATGGTCTGGTGTGTATACATATACATATACAACACATGTTCATTTGATTATCAGCCTTGGAGTAATTCCGGGCATTGATTTGCATAAAATTGGCGGAAGAAAAGATTTAAAAGCCTTTTTAATTATAATACTCCTTTTTTATATAAATCAGTCAACTTTAATGATTGATTTAGAAGATTGATTGATGTAACAATTTTTGCTTAAAATATTAGTAAAAATATTTTGTTAAATATGAGTCTCAGAGCAAAGTATGAAAATATCTAACAATTATTCATCAATGCATTTTTTGACTCAAGTTACATAAAATGTAATTATTATTATTTTTATTGTTATAATTTAGGCCAAGTTATCAGTACTATGTATGCCTTTTACTAATGATTTTCAAATTATTCATTTGACCTGAATTTGAATGCGTAGCGTATATAGTATCAATTCAATCATGTTTACCACAAACAAAAAGCTGATTTATTGAATTAATGATATAGATATTGCAAACGATTATAGAAACCTTTACCTGGCATTTATTTTTTTCTTAGAAAACATAACATTTAATATTTATTTAATTTCATCCAATCACGTGTTGAAAGTTACATTTTTTCGATTTAATTTGTAGATATAGTTAATTTATTTTTTAATTTGAGTTTCTTTCAATACGATGGCAACAGTTTAATAAAGGCTATTTTTTTCCTTTTGGTAGTTTATCGTTTGCTATAAAATTTTATTGTTTTGTCCGGATTATATTGTTGAAAAATATGGTTAAAATATTTCTTTAAAAATTCGTTAAAAACAGAAGCTTAAGTTATATGTTACAATGCTAGTATCATTAGAAAGCTAATTTTTTACTCTTTAACTGAAACCATCTTTGTGCGATAATATTTTTGGAACTTATAGCGTTAAAACGTCAAAATTTCGCTTAATCTTTTAATTAATTCAAATTCTAATTAAAAATTCGAAAAAAGGGCTCTGAGGTGCACATTCCCGACCTCCAAGGTATATGTGTAATAAATTTGGTAGCTGTAGGCCTAATGGTTTGGCCTGTAGAGCGCCAACACACACACACACACACACACACACACACACACACACACACACACACACACACACACACACACACACACACATATATATATATATTATATATTTCTCTTTTATATATCATTCAACTTTAATGAATGTATTCATTTCCAATATGAAAATAAAAATCATTCTTTCATTTATTGCTTATTAAGAAAGACAGTTATTTTAAATTTTGATTGAAAAATCGACATTTAATTGTTTCTTTGACTGTCTATACCCTCTACACCTACTTCGGTAAAACTTTATCTATTAAATTATTTATAGACAAGAAACAGAGTTTTTAAAACTACAAATTTCAGCAAACTCCATTAATTTAGAGCAATATCTTTTGATGATTAATAATTAATATTTCATAATATTTATTGATGGAATTAATATTTTTAATTATAGGATTCCTTAAATATTTTAATTAATTAGAGTTTTAATAATAAGTTAATTTATATTTTAATTACTTTAATTACTTAACATTTTTAATTATTTTAATTAATTTATATTTTAAATTATTAAAATTTTAATAAATATTTTTGATTATACTAATAATTCTATGTATTATTTCAAGACTTATATTGTAACTAATTTTTTTTAAAAACATCAAATATTTTTGTTTATTAATTACTGATTGTTACTGTCGAGTTTTATTTACTAAGGAAACATTACAATGTCTTTCAGATAATCAAAAAGTATTTTTGATGTATCGGTAAAAGTATTAAATGTTTGCAAAATAATCTGAGTATTGGACTTAAGAATATTAGTAAATTATGTAGAAAGGGCACTGTCTAATAAAAAACATTCTTTTAAATTAAATCTTATTTTGAAATTAAATAAACCAGATGGAATGATTTTCAATTCCTTATTCGTACATAAAATTGCAGATCTTAGATAAAGTCTTATACCTTCATTATAACATTCGTAAAGAATGTTTATGAAATATGAATCTTTGGCGTAAATTTAGTGTTTTTACTGAATCTATCGCCCGAAAATCAAATTTGCGTTTTAGACGAATTGTTTTTCCCAATCCATTGAAAATAAAATTCATGCAAAACTACAATTGCGGTCATAAATTCATAGAGCAAATAGAGTTAACATGCTTGTGAAGATTCTATTTCTAATATATGGAACAAGAGATGGTCACCCCCTTGATTAGTAGGTTCCGAATGTGACAGATATCTATACATATGTTAAATCTTTGTACCAAATTTTATCCATCTAGCTCTATTCCTTTTATCATGTTAATTTACATTTGCACAGCTGGACAGATAGACTACATCTGAAAGGGTTTCGATCCGAATTTGGTAGAAAACAATTTTTTTGTAAACACCATGATCCAAATTTCATTTGTCGAGCTCAAAGCGTTATTGAGTTATCGCGTTCCAGGACAGACAAACAAACAGAGAAACTTTCTACCATTTTTTTTTTCTTTTGTTCTCATTGAATTTTAAAACGAGAGATTCGTCAAAATTTTGAGTCAATTTTTTTTAAAGATTGTAATACTTACTCTATATTTCGTTAATGAGAGAATAAAAATAAATAAAATAAATAAAAATCTTTTTTGTTGTTCTTTTTAATGTTGGCTATTTCTTTATTGCTAGTGTTTAGAACCTGATTTCAGAGGATTTTGTTTATGTTTTTGAGGCGCAAAGAATTATATTTTAGGTGCTTTTTATAAAATTTCCTTATCAAACTCCTTTACGCTTTTTTATTTATTGTGTTCACTTGTACTCAAATACTTCTAGAGACTTCCTAAGTGTGGATTTTGTTCAAAGTTTTAATAGAAATCTTCAAATTTAGTATAAAATCCATGCACCAAATTTCGTACATGTAGCTGAAATCGTTTTTCAGTTAACATGTTCTAAAAACATACATTCAAACTTGGGAAGATCTGTAACGTAAACAGTAATCAAAATCACGACTTTCAATTAACTTAAATTTTATTTATTTATTCGAGAATTATAATTCTATGTACTATCTACATGTACAAAATTTGGTACATGGTTTTTACATTAAATTTGTAGATTTCTGTCAAATTTTGAACTAAATCCTTTCTCAGGAGGTCTGTATGGATGTTTGAGTACAGTTGAACTCGATAAGTACAAAATGTAGAGAAATAAATTACAAAATTTTATAGAAAGCACCTAAAATATAATCCAATTCATATTTTAAACGATATCTAAATGCTATAACTTAAATCAAAATAAATAAAATTAGGTAGGTAATTTTGTAACTAAAATTATTGGGTTGTTCGGAAAGTCATTTCGTATTTTTTTGTCAAAATGAAAAGAAATTTTCGTTTAATGAATAAATTATTTATTAAATTATAAAATTGCCATTCTGGTCTAATACCTTTTGCCATATTTTTGGTAGTAACATGATTACACGCTCATAAAAGTTTTGGTCTTTGCTGTAAAAAAAAACCGATCGAGGTGGTTTTTGGCCTCCTCATTTGAAGGAAAAATTTTGCAAATCAGTTCTGGTACTGATGTACTGTTAACACATCTTCTCCACACATATTGGCTAATTTATTTCTGGCTTGAACAGCATTTTTACCTTTTATAGCAAAAAAGAAAAAAATGACGAAAATGCTGTTTATTGCTCTCCATATTTAAAAGGGCACCATCCAAAAACTACTGCGAAGAATCAGCTGCACTTTTTCACACTCAAGCCTTGCTATATCAGCTCTTAAAACATAAAATGATTTTGCGGTTTAAGTATGAAATTGGGTGCGAAAAATGCAATTAAATCCTTTGTCAGGAAAAAACGAAATTACTTTCCGAACAACCTAATATATTTGGTACTCGGTGTCCAATTGATAGAAGAAATCGTTCCTAAAATACATAAGCAGTTTGCATAGCTATATGAAGAAATACAACACTGTCATTTATGGGGCTCTGAAAATAAAAATTTGGACACTCGCGATGTATTCAACCTTTATTCAGGTCAATTTTTGTTGTAGGAGGAAGGACGATAACATCATTACTAGAGATTGCACGAAAAAGTTTCGGGGAGACTATTTCTGTTAACATTAATTTAATTAAATTTTTTTAAAGTTAAAATTGCGACTTAAAAATATATATTTTGATTAGTATGAATATCAGAGTGAAGATTGACAAAAGTCCTCGAATTACAATAAAATATCTCCTTTGATATGATGTATTGAAGAAATCGTAATGCTTGAAAATTACTGATAGGACCTTAAATTAATACTTTAAGTTGAGTTTCTAGAAAATATAAGTCTCTTAAGGAAAAAAGTTTCCATTTGACAGTTTATGAAGATACCATTTGCAAAAATGTACATTTTCTTATTTTTCTCATCTTTGGTTTTTAAAACTTTCACTCAGTAAACCGGAAGGCGTTGACAAATTTTGTTTATTAAGCAGTAAAATAATAAAAAATACAGCTCTTCCTTTATTTTCCCCACCATCTTTATGAAAATAGAGCTACGAAAAGGAAAAAAGACGTCAAAGCATGTAACCAGCATGAGTATTCTAAAGAATTGTCACAAGCAATGCTTAAAATTTTAAAGAATATTCATACCTCTAATTCAAAAACTCAGTACATGACAATTTACTAAACTTGATAAATTATTATTTTAAAAATTTTTCTCATAATTAAAATAAATATCAGTGAATATGTACGAAAATAAATATATTTAGTATAGTCACTAAGTGTCTGAAAATAAATAAAATGATTGAAGCAATAAAAAGTATTACTATAACATTAAAACTTTGAAAAAACTAAAGAATTGACTGGAAATAAAGTTGATTTTACAGAAAGGTACAGGTGAACACGATAATTTCTAAACATAAAAAGATAAAATGTGATAGGAAGATTTAGTACCTAAAATATAGATTCTTATCATATTTAGAACCGAGTCCATCAAGGAATCTGTTTTTACGAGGGCTATTTTTTTCAAATTCCGATGGGCTATAAATAAAAGACGGGTGAATATTAAAAATGATTTTATTACCAAAAGTAATGCACAATAAAGGTTACTTCTCCACATAGTCACCTTGACGATTAAGGCATTTGTCATACCTATCAACAAGCTTTGCAATACCCTCTTCATAAAATGGTGCCGCCAATGATTTGAAATGAGTTGTGACAGCTTCTTTGAGCTCCTCGTCAGTTTGGAACCGCTGCCCCCTAAGTCACTTCTTCAGTTCAAAGAAAAGATGAAAGTCACTCGGAGCTAGGTGGGGACTGTATGGTGGGTGTTCTAAAATGTCCCATCGAAATTGCTCAAGGAGCCGTTCTGTTACACGAGTGCTTTGAGGACGGGCTTTGCCATGGATCAGTACAATTCCAGATGTCATACCATACCATACCATGCCTTTCGACACCATTCACGAACAACACCATCACTCATAATGTTGTCTCCATACACTCGACTCATTCTTCGATGAATTTCCACTGCACTATTCCTTTCTGCCGGTAAAAAGCGAATAACTCTTCGCTATTCACACTTGGCGGGAGAATTAATAGAGACAGCCATGTTTATGTGACTGCAGTTGAACTAGAAATGGCATGTTGGAATTGCCAGTGACAGAGCATGTGGAGGGGGAGATGCGCAGTCGCCTACTGCGCACACCCGCCACCTGCCACATGCCTGGCCTTCATAATGTACGATCGGAGGTTGAGAAAAAAAACAACCCTCGTAGTTTAACGTACGTATAAATGCAATAAGTGAAGTCACAACAATTTAAATACATTAAATTTGGTAGGTTATTTTATTACTAAATATTTAATCCTTTCTTTTTTTCATGTTATAATTGGAATTCTGGTTTCAATCGTTAGAAGAAATTATCTCTAAAAATTCATATACGTTTTCTTGTAGTTCAGACTTTCTTCTATCCTAAATAGTTTATCTTTTCTAGGGGAAAGAAGGCCTGACCTATCAATCAGGTAATTTTAAACAAATCCTACTTTTCCGTTAAAAATTGCTTTCAACTTCAATTTTCTCAAAACTTCAATTTTCGTAGACATTCTCCACCGTTAACACGATATCTCAGAAACTAATAGAGGTATTTCCATAAAAATTTCAGCGTGTGTTTTAAATAATATGTGCAATGAAATGAACCTAAAGTTTTGTTGTTAGGGAAATTCTTTTTTATTTATAAGTGTTTTAAAAAAATTAAGTTGTAAATTTGTGGAAAAAATGCATATATACGTATATTTTTACCCATAACTTCTTTTCATCTCAAAATTTTTTTAGATTTTGGTTCAATTCCTTCATAACTTTTGTACAAAGATTCTATAACTTGTGTACAAAGAAAAATAGAATTGCTGCATTACAATTTTGTGTAGAGTGTTAACCGTTTTGGTTAAATTTCATTAAAATTTACTACAAATTTTCCTATTTCTCAAAACATATATTTTCAAATAATTTTTTTGTATTTATACTATTTTGTGTTATATTTGACAATACATCTAAAAAACATAGTTTTAAATGGTTTAAAAAAAATCCAATTATTCAAAATTTTTCCTTTGAACGTAGTCGGATACCTTAAAGGAGCACTCGACGAGAAATACTTTTCACCCCTTAATCTCATTTAACCGCCCCCAAGCACTTGAATTAGGCCCCTGTCGAATGAGACGATATCGGGCGGTCAAGGCTTACTGGGTGAAATATCTCTTTGGAATCAACATTCAAAAATTTTAACTTATATGTAATAAAAAAAGAAATTTGTAATTAGCTGATAGTAAATTATCAGTATATGTGACATCCAATTATAGGTATCATCAAACCACCATTTATTTAGTTAAAAGGATTCTTGATTCATGGATTCAATAATTTATTTGAAATATTTATACAAAACCTTACTCCAATTGCATTGTATAATGAATAACTTTTTCATAAATTCCTCTCATTCTTTATAGCAAAATATCAAACTCATATTAAACAAGGTTTATAAAGAAGACAAAAAAAAACACCTTTTTCTTTCCGGAAATGTTGGCCTATTTAAAAAATGTCATATAAAAGAAGAAAGACAAACTGGTATCAATGCCTCCTTCTTTGTAGGAGGGTTCTTCAACTACCCTCATTTCTATTTCAGGAAATAAGTTGTCATAGTATTAATTTCAAAATGATGTAAGGTGAATATCAATAATTCTGTATCTGATAGTGAACTTATGTCATGTAAAGTGAAAATAATTGCTCATATATATAATTATTTCAAAACAGGGAAATAATTTTATATCCCTATTTTCAAACCTGTCTGGGAAATATACACTGATGGAAAAAAAATCCCAACACCAAGAAAAAATTATTGTACAGTAATGAAATTTTAGGAATACATTTGTCTAGGTAACATATTTAATTGATTAATGTTTCAAGATCACAGGTAGAGCCATTGGCGAGAAGAGCCATTTCAAATGTGAAATGTTGGTACATTAGTAACCGGTGTAACAGCCAGAATTTTAAATGCAAGCATGCAGACGTGCATGCATTGTGTCGTACAGGTGTCGGATATCAGTTTGTGAGATGGAGTTCCATGCCTGTTGCACTTGGGCGGTCAATGCAGGGACGGTTAATGATGGTTGTGGATGACGCTGGAGTTGTCGTCCAATGATGTCCCATACGTGCTCGATTGGAGAAAGATCTGGTGATCTAGCAGGCCAAGGCAACATGTCGACACTCTGTAGAGCATGTTGGGTTACAACAGCGGTATGAGGGCGAGCGTTATCCTGTTGGAAAACACCCCCTTGAATGCTGTTCATGAATGGCAGCACAACAGGTTGTATCACTAGACTGACGTACAAATTTGCAGTCAGGGTGCGTGGGATAACCATGAGAGCGCTCTTGCTGTCATACGAAATTGCTCCCCAAACCATGACTCCAGGAGTAGGCCCAGTGTGTCTAGGCCGCAGACAGGTCACTAGCAGGCGTTCACCTGGCTTCCTTCTAACCAACAAACGGCTATCACTGCGACCAAGGCAGAACCGGCTTTCATCAGAAAACCCAACAGATCTCCACTCCGTCCTCCAATGAGCTCTAGCTTGACACCACTCACGTCGCAAATGGCAGTGGTTTGGAGTCAGTGGAATGCACAGCACAGCGCGTCTGGCTTGCAGCTGTCCTTGAAATAACCGATTTGATACAATTCGTTGTGTCACTGTGGTGCCAACTGCAGCTCGAATTTCAGCTGCAGACACAGTATGATTAGCCCCAGCCATACGCCGAATACGACGGTCTTCCCTCTCAGTAGTACCACGTTTCCGCCCGGAACCTGGTCTTCTTGAGGCAGTACCTTCCCTTGACCACTGCCGCCAATACTCATGCACAGTGGATACATTCCTGCCAAGTCTTTCAGCAATATCGCCTAAAGAAAACCCACCTTCTCGTAGCCCTACAACACGACCTCGTTCAAACTCAGTGAGCTGTTGATAATGGCTTCTTCGTCTTCTCAGAGGCATCCTTAACAAACATTAACCCACTACGTCAATTCTCAACTGTAAATAACGATCACGAACCTTAAAGCGCTTATTTAAAGCAAACCTCATTTGCATGTTCATAGTGTCACTACTAGCGCCACACTTACGTGCGTAGCTCGAAATTTGAATCGACGTCATCTTTCAGATGTATAAACACGCCTACCAAATTTCCTTTAAACTAGCACAGTTCCTTCCTAGTGTTGGGATTTTTTTTCCATCAGTGTGCATTCTATATGTATAGAAAAAATTTCAAGAAATGAATAAAACTATAATTCCAAGAATTTTAAATCCTGAAACTTGTTCCATATACAACTCTCAGCCTTAAAATGTTTTCCCCCTGTATATTTTTGATACCATGCTGTTTCTTCAGGATCTGTTAAAGAGCTTAATTAAGAATTTTGAAAAATTATAGTAAAAAGGTTTTATTTACAGTTTTTTTATATACTGTTATGGCTACTGGACCGTTAACATTTATTGTGTCTCAAACTGTTGTTTTGAGGAATAAGATATGTGATAATTTAAAAAAATGAATAATTTGTTCAAATTTTTTCTATCAAATTTTTAAAACTGTTCAATTACAGAATTCCCAAACTTGTATGATAAAAGTATACTTCCATACTTCTAAAAATTCTCATCAAAACTGGTATACAATGTAAATAATATTACTCTAATCACTATCACTACCACTGCTTCTGCCATACACAAAAATTGTTATTATTAATTATAATGCTCTATATTATACAATGAGGTTTCTAATCCCTGAGTATTGAAAGAAATTATAAAATAACGAGCATATATATGCAATCTCTTGCTTAGTGATTTTATTAAAATTTTATGTTATTAATATAAACATTTTTACAAGACAATTATCTATAGATTTGCATATGAGAATATATTTTCTAAAATTAAATCACATTTCTGTTATTTGTTAGCATGCATGCAGATGTTTTCTCTTATTTCACTTTTCTTATTTCATGCCACACCATTTAGATGAGTGCTGCACATAAAGATTTAATTGCATTATACAGAAGTAAGTAAATATTATAAGTAAAGCAATGTCATTTTTAATATTTGCTTTTTTTGGGGGAAAATGCTTTTGAAATGGTTAACATAATTTGAAGTGAAGTAATAATTTTTTTGCCAATCTTCCTTGTTTACTAAAAGGAGCAAAACATGTACTGATTTAAATAAAATATTTTTTAGATTTTATATAAAAAATACCTCAAATAATCATAAAAATAAATTTTTAATGGGTTCTTTTATAACATATAAGTATCATTTGATGTAAAGTAAACTTTTTTTCATTTAATATACATTTTCATACCATTCAATTTATTTTACTGTCAGAAAAGGAAGAAGCACAAGAATTATCACTTTGGATCTATTTTTTAAAAAAGAATCTCAATTATAATAATAATTAAGATGAATGTATGCATGTTGATTATCTGCAGGCCACATCATTTGACCTTTGGGACATAAGTGAAATTAAATACAACCGATAAATTGACAAAATAGCCATGTCCGCAAACGTATCTAATAAATAATAAAGTTGATAATTTTAAATTATAACATGATTTTTTATTGGTTGTATTTCTATACTAAACTTTGATGAACAAATTCACATCTTTTGGAATTTATACTTTATTTAGATGTGCTTGATTTTACAATGATCATATTCTGATTATACATTAATATTTAGAGCTCTAAAATATCATCATATGACTTACACATTTTTTCAGCAAATAAAAATATTAAAAAGAATTTTTATTAATAAAAACTAACGTTTTCATGTCAAATCTTAAAATCTCAGTTTATATAAGGGTCCGCCAGAGAAACTTACTTATTTAAAAAACTTCCAAGCGGTAAGTTGGGCAGGTAGAGAGGTGATAGGTAGCGCTACTGAAGAGGAAAGTTCCCAAGTTTGTTTTTCCTTCTAGTCAATTGCCATCATGCTCTGATATAGAGCACAGCGTTCCTTCGCCGTCGAGAGCTTCTTTTCTAACTGTCGCTCACTTGTTCCTACGCAACGTGCCTTCCACTGCCGCTTTGAAATTCCTCCTCACAGACCCATTCCTAGCCATAACTCGAATCTGTCGTGGGTTGACTCATTTCAGGAGTGTCTCTAAACCCAGAAATGGACATCAACGGATTACCAGAGCTCCGGAAAATGTCGAAAGAGTGAGGCAGTCAGTTCTGCTTTCGGCTAGCAAACACGCAGTTGCTCTGAGAATTTCTGACACTACGAGACTTCCTCCATCTCTCTCTCCATCAAGACCTTCTATTTCATCCCTATAAATTGGCTGTTGTGCAAGAATTAACTGGAAGCGATTTTGTTGCCGTTAAAATGTATGTGAAATGCTGCTTGACAACCTGCCTGAAGGCGTGGTCGTTTTTTTCAATGACGAGGCCCACTTTGAAATCCCTGGTTTATGTCGATCGACCTCGGACAATAGCTCACCTCAAGAACAACATTTTCGACGCCATTGCCAACATACCTACTGATATGCTGCTAAGAGTGGACACGAACTTCAAAAATCGACTTAATCAGTGTATGCACAATGGCGGTCGCCATTTTACCAATGTCATTTTTAAGAATTAAACCAATAATTGAAATACTTTTGTATTTATTGAAATTTTAAATAAGGAAGTTTCTCTGGCACATCCTGTATATACGTTAGTAAAGTGCTTACTATAATCATAAACATTAATAGACCAAAGAAAACACCAAAGGAATTGAGCTAACTATAACTATTGAATAAATAAAAGGTTTGCAGAATCTCTTTTCTTGCATTTGCTCTTCTAAGAAATATCATGCTTCACATTTATTATATTTCATAGATACATGTTAAGAATTATATTTTCCTAGATTTAGTTTTTTTTTCTTTCTGAGAGTTAACCTATTAATTTGAGCTTTTGTTTTCAAATCAGCTATAATTAAAGTCCAATGGGAATTTAAATTTACAGGAATTATAAAAAAATCAAAATTTCCTATTTGTCGAATCCATGGAAATTGAAGAATGTCCGTTGATTAAAAATCAAAAGAGAGGGTAAAATTCTATTGTTTTGAAATTTGTGAATCTTCTAGTTAATACAAAATAAAATGCATCCATAACTGAATCATATAGCCAACCTTTTTTGAAATTCGATGATATTGATTTAAGATATTTTCTTCTTTGACAGTAACAAAGGGATCTAGAGATTTTAACATAAAAAATGAAAGATCAAAACTGTTAATAGTTAATATTGTGGCAGTAAGATGTATGACATTAAATTTATTAAATCTACGAAACACATTAAGATTAATACATTCAGAATTTTTAGCATTATAGGAATTTAAATCTGCCTCTTGTTCAAACAGATTATTTGGTTCATCCAGTAGTTCTTAATTTAATTTTTACTTCTTATAACAATTTTCACGGGTCGAGAAGTTCCTTTTGTTTCTATAAGAAGTTTAAAAAAACTTAATTTTAATTTTCTGATTAGGAGCAAAATATAATTGAGGTGTAACAGGCGTAGGATTATTTTTAAGATTAAAAACTCCTCGCATACCAGCTACTAAATTATTCAAAGAACTAAATACATTATTTAACATGATTTCTTTGATCTGAGGAATTTCTATTAATTTTAATAATTCCAATCATTGTGACCGAAAGGGCGCCAAAATTTTAATTATGTCAGGATAGATTATTAAGATGAATAAATCATGCCAATTTAGTTAAAAATACATTTAATGATATTAAAGGACATGATTTACAAGGGGACAAAACTATTTAGGACAATAACATTTAACATATATGCATTAAAATAATACTCGGGGAATACATCATGCTTTACACTCGTTTCCAAAACACGGACTGATTGTTCATGGCAACGGCAGATAGAGGACCGAGGAAATAGTTACGGTTACAGACTCCCCCTCTGGCTCGCACGACGTCTCGGCGAAGAGTCAGCACTGTACTTCTTAAGTCTACCTCTTCTCTTGAAGGGAATTACAGGAGTTGTGTTCCTTTCTGGAGGCAGTTCATAAAGTTTCAGCATATTGGTATTTTAAGTTCCAAGAACTTGATCTGGTGTATTGGGATCAGGCATAGGACCGAAGGTGGTTGTTGAGAGGGTACTGCTGAAGGTGGTTGCTGAGTTGGCTCCTGTGAAGATGGTGTGGTGAAGAGGATGTTGCCGCTGCATGGGAACAGAAGTATGTGGTGAAGGTTGCTGTTGAGAAGGCGAAGGCTGTAGTTGAGAAGAAGGTTGTTGCTGTGGTTGTTGTTGCTTCTGCATTGAAGAAACGTTAGGTATAGTTGTACCTCCATATGACCCCATTTGTAGGTTGTCTCTGCTGATGATAGTAACTACTACCCTTTGTAGATATCTGTGAGGGCTGAGATGGCCCATGTTGTTGAACTTTTCTATATTGCTGCACACCCTGTTGTGAATGGCTTCGGCTGATGGTCCTGACTGGGGAAGGTGTTTAACTGTAAGGGTGATACTGTTGTGGATACTGCTGAGACGGTACAGCTGTCGGATTAGACAACTGGCTGGGGAAGATATAAGGTTGATTCATGGATGTATCAGGAACAAGTAAATTATTTCCAGTTTGTATACGGTGCTTTATGAAAGGAGTAGAGTCTCCCCCTGGATGAAAGCATGGCTCAAATTCTTTTAGCAACGATTAAAGGCTGTCACTTTGTTTGGTTGTCAAATGTTTACCTTCTTCTGGGTGTAAACAAAGATTATTAGTTTCAGGGGTGACAAAATTGTTTTGCACTGAACTATCACTTGCGACTGAATTCATCGGGCAAGAACTACTAATCCTTTCGACAGGACTATTATTCCTAGGTAAGGGAATATCTTTAGCAAAAGGTATTCTGCTGTTTGGTTTATCACCAAAATACCATAAATTATTTTTCATATCCATCACAATTCCTGATTTCTTCAAAAAGTCGACTCCGAGGAGAGTACGATTACCTTTAGCATGTGGCAGAAAATGTAAATCAGTGCGAAAAGTTCGATCAAGCACTTTTAATCATCCATCAAGCACTGTAGTTTTTAAAACAACTGATGTGGATTATTGATCATCTGCCAAACAGATAGCAAGGTCAATTTCTGTGAACTTCTGTCCACGCTTCTTTAAAAAATTAAACATCAGTTCTCCACCAACTGACTGATTGGCTCCTGTGGCAGCACAAACTGTTCCTGTAGCTTCATATATTTCAATGGGGAGTAAGGCTACTGGAGAGGTAAAACAAGTAAACATATATATTGCATTAACTTGAGCCTTATCTTTCTTTGAAGAACAATTTGGACATTTTGATTTTATAAATCCGGGATGACCACAACCATAACAATAAACAGAACGTTCCACATGTCGTGATGACCTATTGTCTGAATTTGATATAGTATTGGTGTGAGCACACAAAGGATCTTTCTCATGGCCCTTCTCATTGACAGTTTCCTTTTTTATTTGAAATTTGAATCTAACCTCTTTAAAAACATTTTTGGGTTTATTTCAGCTATAATGCCCTCCAGTTTGAAAATTATGGCCCCTTTTCTTTGGGAAATCTCTTCTAAAGCTTTGTTTAATGCTTTCGAAGTCATCAAGTTTCTCTGCTGGATCATATGGATTTTTCATATCCATCCACTCATGGAGAAAATGCTCTCTCACTTCAGCAGGAACACGGTACTTCAGCTGCTCAGTGATCATCAGATCCTTCAGTTGTTCAAAGGTTTTGATTTCTAAATCTGAGATCCATTCTGTAAAGTAACGATTAAGTTCATGTGCAAAATTCCTCCAAGATTTCTCTTCTGATTTCTGGTGCCGATAAAAACATTGTTTTAGCTTTTCACTATTTAACTTGTATCTTTTTAATAGGATTTTTTTCACAAAATCATAGTCATTAGCATTACTCGCAGGTTCTCTGGCTAACATATTCGAGATTTCTGCTGGCAAAACTGCTAACAAGTAGGCTACCCAATCTTTCTTAGGTACTTGAGCTATTTCTGCTCTTCTTTCAAAATTAATCAAATATAACCCCATTTTGTCATGCATTTCATCAAACTTGGGTGTGATCTGAGGGAGATGAATTTTTGGTTCGATTTCTACTGTATTTCTAGATTCATCATTTAGGCGTTGACTACTATGTTCTGCTTCTAATCTCTTTATATCTAATTCACGTTTTTCACTCTGCTCTTCCCGAGCCCTTTCCTCCTTTCTAGTTGTAAGAATTCTATCAAGAACAATCCTAACTTTCTCCTCATCATGCGATGAACTTTTAAGAATTTTTTGTTTTATGTCAATTACTCTAGTGGAAGTATTTCCACTAGAGTAATTGAATTAATTAAAATTTCAAATGATCAAAAAAAATTCTTTTAAATAAAAGACTCATACAAGCTGTTGCATTCCTGAAATTTGTACAGCGAAGCAAGCAATATCTATATTACTTTGTAAATAAACACTTTATACTGTATAAAGTCAATAAATAAAAAAAATTATCAGTCAAATATAAAACGAAACTAATTCAATTACAAAGTTGCTTCCTAAAACGAAACTGCATGCAAACAACAAACAAATTGCAATATTCTAAATCAATTTTTTTTCAAAAAAAAAGGTACTGAAATTCAATTTAAATAATTTAGCATGTTTGTTTTCATAAAACAAAACTGTATAGCCATTTTCTCTTTTTTTTCAAAGCGAAACTAAATTCAAAACAATAATAATAATATAATATATAATTCAATTTTTAAAGTGTAAGTTTGTATATATACAATTAAGTGTGAGTATATATATACATACAAAAAAGAAAAGTATATACTGTGAACAATCGGTATTATAAAATTTGAGGTAAATGCTGAAGAATTATCTTAAAAAAAATTCTTAACCATAAAAATAAAATTCTTATTTCAGAATTACCGGAAATGAGTAATCAAAATAATACTTTAACTCCTTTTCAGCCATTTTCATATCTTATAATATTCAACACAAAATAATTTTATATCAATTTGAACAATTATTATGAATATCCTTTCATAGTAAAAAAATATGTAAGCAATTTATAAAAGAATAAAAACAATTCTTTCAGTTACTGTATTTCCAAAATATCAATCATTCATAAAAATAAATATTTTTTTATATTCACAAACAATTTGTTTTTATTGAACACATATAAGTTTTATAACACCGTAAAAATTACTATTTAATTCTTTTTTTAATACGAATTAATAAAAGAATAATCAGATTCACAGAAAGAAATGTTCTATCGCAATTTTACTCTCTGAAATGCTCAATATTTTTTTTTCTTGCATAAATACCAACTCAACAAAAATGAAAGTTATTCAAAAAAGAAAGATATAATAATAATATTCTCTTCATCTAATGGCTATCCAAACAGGAAGAGACTGGTGTTAAATCATTCTAATTTATGCTTACTCAGCGGTTTTTCCTGAAAGAACTTTGAATCCCTATCAAAGAGTTATACTCCTTTTTTTTTTTTTTTTTTTTTTTTTTTACATTTCTATAAAAGCTATAGCATGTGAACATATTCAAAAAACATTCAGCATTTCAAAAGCAAAACTTATCTATTTACTCGAACTTAAATATAAAAGTATCCACACTGACTTTTATAAACAACTTTCGTTTCTTAATTCGTCTGGATTGACGATATTAAAGATTAATTAGCACAATTGTCAGTTACGTTTTAGTTGCAACAAAACTCTGCGTGCTATTTTCAAATAAATTAATTCATCAGGTTTGACAGAATTAAATTTCAACTGATATTAATAAGATTTAATACAACAAATCTGACACTTTTGGTTTTCTTCGGGTGAAGAACAGAAACATGTTTAAAAACAAAACATCTACTTTGATTAAATCAAAACTTAGTTTTTTTCTTTCGTAAATTAATTCGTCAACAGTAACGGAATTAAATCAACAATTATTACCAGTAAGATTTACAAAACAATAACACTTATCTGGTACTTTTCTTCGGGACGAAGAATTTCAGTTGGTTTATTTTCATCATAACCTAGTTATCCAGAGTGGAAACAAAAAAGCTGAAAAAGAAAATGAGTTCCTGCCTTAGAATGTAAACATTGATGTTTCAAGTGTTTAATATTGATTCGGACCCCACGTTAGGCGCCAAATTATTGTGACCGAAAGGGCACCAAAATTTTAATTACCTCAGGATAGACTATTAAGATGAATAAATCATGCCAATTTAGTTAAAAATACATTTAATGACATTAAAGGACATGATTTACAAGGGGACAAAACTGTTTAGGACAATAACATTTAACATATATGCATTAAAGTAATACTCGAGGATTAATTACATCATGCTTTACACTCGCTTCCAAGGCATGAACTGATTGTTCATGGCAATGGCCGATAGAGGGCCGATGAAACAGTTAAGGTTACAACATAATTTTTTGCACTCTGCCTTCTTTGATCTGCACTTCTCATAAATAGATAACCTATTGAGATTTAATTTTTTATTAAAATATCAGAATTAATTGTAAAACTATTTTCTTCATCAAATTTATGAAAATCATCAGTTGTGTACATATATGGTTTGGAAGACATTAAATGAATTTTATGTGTATGTTTACAGAAGTTGCTATTGTCTTCGCAAAAACAACGTTGCAAATGACTGCACAATGCCACACAATTAATATTTGAACATTTAAAGCTACAATGATCAATAAAACACAAGCATCTGCAGGTTTTCTTATCACATATATATTTCCTATTACAGATTGAGAATTAACTTCCCAATGATTGTAATATTCAATGACACCTATATTCTGAATCTTTACTGCCCTGTCATGTTTCTCTTTAACAGTTTTAGTGAACTTGGAATGAGTAGAAATATTATTAACAACATTAAAAGAATATATTAAAAATAGATCCCTTTTCATTCTCAAAAGAGCTGAAACAAGATCATCTATTCGCCTATTATATTTATTGATTTATTGTTCAAGATTTATTGTTTTTAATTGATTGTGAAAAGATTCACAATAATTGTTAGTATTGGTATTACCATGTGGAAATTGTCTGAAACAGGTTGCCCATAATTCTTTTCTCCCATAATTTCTAACAAAATAATCAATTAAACTTTTTCATTCATTTGAAATGCAGTCGAGAAATATTGAAAGTTTATTTTCAAAATTTATTTTAGATTCTTCCTTCATTATTTTTAATAACTCGAGTAACATTTTTTGACAGCGAAATTCATCACATACTTTTGAAATTAACTGCCTTTTCCAAGCACGAAACACATACCATTGGCATAATAGGTGCTTTATATTTATACCAAATACAGAATTAAATGCTTTAAAGGAATAACCATCATCATCGATCATTACAGTATTTTCATTCCTGTCAGGAATTCGACAACGTAAACTTGAAAATAAAGCAATTAAGGTACGGTTAAATCATTTGTGATAAAATGTGCAATTGGATAACCTTGACCATATTCATCCTGAACATGCAGAGAAAGAAGATAAAAGTCATAAAAGTTTGTACCATGAGTTGCAACAATACAAAGAATTTTATCTGAAGGCTTAACCAGCATATCTTTTTGTGCTTTAGTAAGTAAACCTAACACAAAAGAGTTTTCATAATTAGGCAAATTATCTAAATGTGCAGAGCCCCAAATTATTGACAGTACGCAAGCGCAAAATTTCCATCCGGCAATTTGGTATCGAAGATGCAACACGTTCTGGAAGGCCGGTTAGAGCTGATAAAGACAGTATAAAGGTATTAGTTGACGCAAACCAGTGAATAACAACACGTGAGATAAGTAAAAGGTTAAGTTTGTCAAATTCAACTGTTTATGACCACTTGAAAGGCTTGGGTTTAACCTCGAAGTTTTATATATGGAGTTCCTCATGTTCTCATGGGCAGAATTGCAAGAAGCCATTGCAATTAATTTTCCTCCCCCAAAACGAGTGTTTTCCTCTCACTTGTGTACTTTGATTTTTCTTAATTTTTTCGCGTACAATGGCGAGTTTAGTTTTCACATCTATTAAAAACTTTTTAATCTGGAAAACGCAATTAAGTGAAAAAATAAAGCAATTTTAAATACAAAAATAACTTTAAACGCTTCAGTATCTCCAAAAGGCTTACATTATTCTAAAAATTAAAATAATAATAATTGTCACAAATAGGAAATGTAATCTTATTAGAAAGTTAAGTAAATACGTATGGAAATGGGTTAATGTAATTTTTTATTTCTCTAAGAATAACTATTTTAATCATCGTTTTATCAAGACATTAACCAGATTTTAGTCAGGAGATTCTCATAGGGAAATAAGCGAAAAGAACTAACATACATTATTGTAACAGCTTGATGAATAAAATGACGATTTTTTTTCTTAACTATAATCTCCCTATTCATGTATAATATAAAATCGAGGAAAAGGTGACAAAAAAGACGACATCTTATTAATTCACCAGTGTGCTGATTTTTCTGCGAAATATAGGGGAAATTATAAACTGAACGAAGCGGCATTTGAATCAGACGTCTGAAAATCCTCGGACATACCATTGTTGAAGTCTTACCAAAAATTCAATAAAATGTAACATCTTATTGATTTGCCACTTTATAGATTGTTTTGCCAAATGTAGACAACACCCTCAAACCGTTATTTAGATATTTTGACTGTTCACAGTATATTAATTTTAAGACAGTATTTTAAATTATCATATTCGTTAAGGGTAGTCAGCTATATATAACCATTCTTTACAGGTGAAACTCTCAATCTCTCGCCGACAGGATGGTCCCTTGCTAACGAAGCCTCCGAATCGCAAATGTCAAATCACTTCGTTATGCAATTTCAGCCTCTAAACATTTCATTCAAGCCTCCTTTTGTCGATTAATTACAACAGTTAGAATTAAATAATTATCAACTTCATCAGCCCCAAAGTTGATAAATTATCCAGCTTCAGCAGCAAAAAAGCTACTGAAGCTACTAGAATATCCTTTGTTGTGAGAGGATTAATGACTAAGGCATGCATAATCAGAAAAATCAAGAGACTTTAAAGAAATCATTTCAGCTTTTAAAACATTCATATTTGTATTAAAATTTTTATATATCAATTTCCTCTTCTTAACAGATGGTATATAGAAGTCTGAATTATGAAAGAATTTGAACATCATACTTGATCCCTATGGATACAAAAACTGTCAATAAGGATAAAAAATATATTCTCAATATTTCAGTTGCTTTAAAATCTGTGAGTTGTATCAACGAATTGACTGACGGTATATTTTGGAAATAGTTGAACTTAAGGTAGTTAATAGAAGCAAATGGTGTACTAAAATAAAGTAAAAAATCTTTTAAAAGTACCATTTCTCAGTTTTTAAATATATAAACAAAGAAATACACTCCAGTCTGAAAAAAGTTCTTTGAAACAAAACTTTAGTTTTTTGAAAAATTGTTTCAAATAGTGAAATCTATGAACAAAATAAAATGCATTGTCTTTCTGTATGCTGAAAGTATGATGCTATTTAAGATACTGAATAATAAAAAAAGCTTCAGAAACAAATTTTAAAAGTTAATAAAGTGAATTAAAAGAAAAAACATCAAAAATTTCAAACTCTAACTATCTGGAAATTTTCCAAGTGTGAATAATGTTGAACCCATTCATTTAAGTTTTTTGTTTTAACAAGAGTTTTAATGACTCAAAGTAAGTTTGATACGTAATCAACTCAAACTTGAATCTAGATTCACATTATCAGTTTAAAGCTATGCTGATGCCAATGCAGATTATATAAAAACAGGATGATTATATCTGCCATCAAATTGGGGACAGGCGAAAAAATTACAAGGATTGGTGGATCCTTTATGTTTCACACAATAAAGCTATAACAGGATTTTTTTGGGAACGATCCTTGCAATTCCTATATCGAATGATTATGGTATCACCTGAATCGCCACTCCCTTTGAAAACTTCTAAACAAAACCAGAGGGAGGAGAATTACCTGGATTTAGTTTTGCGAATTCACGTGACACTGGAATGGATCATTAGATTTTTGGGAGAACAGATAAATCAAATCTTACCGATTAATTTATTTGATGAGTGTTCCTATTCGAAGTTACTACAGTACCGTTTGGACTTCGCAATTTCTATGATCAAGTGACTATGACATCACATGAGTCATGACACCTTCTCAAAGCTTCCATGCTATAGCAGTAAGAATAAATTAACATCCGATTAGGCATTGCGAATTAGATTTATTTATAAGTTGCATTTTGTACAGAATTCGGTGATATTCCACCACCCCGATCTCAGAGTTAAGATTACCATCTCGCTACCATGGCCCAATCAAAGTTTAAAGCAATATGATTAATAGAACAACATTGAAACAAATGTCTAGATTAAATAAAGATTTAGCAGTTCCACCGATTAAAAAGATCTCGTCTGGTAAAATTATAATTTGGTTCATGTAAATTTAATTACTTTTCCACATAAGTGATATTTTTCATCCTGATAACTTACTAAGGACTTAAATTTTACAATTATCTTTATATTTTTAAGACAATTGTATTATTGTGAAGATAAAGGGGAATACCACAGAAAGAAAGCAATGAAGACGCATTTTGACAGCAAAGATAAACAATTTATTTACATACATAAAATTCATATGCATGTACTGAATAAGCATTCAAAACATTCTTTGTGTCAAGATACATATATTCAAATGGATACCTATTATCTAAACCTTTTCCTTAAAAATAATACAAGATACATTTAAACCAATACAATAGAAGATAAAAAAATAAGCTATATAAAAATTATCAACTGATAGTAAAATTAAAAGTACTCAAAAGTAAATACTCAATTTTCATGGTTCTTAAAATAACGATGAGTAAAAAAACAATAATATTATTTGAAATAAATTACGATTTTTAAAGTAAAACAAATAGTGAAATTTGTAAAAAAATTGAACATTATAAAATTATGTTGAATTACAAAACAATAAAATTATTTGAAATAATAAGTATTTTTTAAATATAAACACATATTAATGATTTAAAAATGATAAACAATTGTAATGATTGATGATATTAAGGATTAAATTTGAAAAAAAAAATTAAACATTTTCATTGGGATAGTTTTATAAAATTTCAAGAATAAAAAATCTTGATAATATTTAAATTTTAAGTATTTCAAATAATTACATTCATCTAACGACATTTACTCTAATTTTCCTTAGAATGTAGAAAAGAATTATGTTAATAAAGAAAGAAACGAAAGCTCAAAGCGTTATTAAAAACATACAAAAAATGAATATTTAGATTGAATGAAAGAGTTCTTTTAACATGAGAACTCTATATTTATATTTGCTGTGGCATATACAAGTGAACAGCACACAAGTTAGGAAAGATTTCTTTTCAAATGCATATATAAAACAGCAAATAAAAAATATAACACAAACAAATACATGAAATACTTAAAATCATTGTTCAAAATACTGATGAAATTAAATCCCATTTTCCCAAACTGAAAAAATAACGTAGAAGATATGAAAGCAGAATTTTTAAATCACAAACATGGAATAATATTTAAATTTACGCAGAATTTAAATACACATTTCGACGTGAATACAATACTAGACTACTAGATGAAATCTGTTAAATTTCACCAACCACCGAAAAAAAAAAAAAAGGAAAGAAAAAACAAAAAAAAAAAAAACTAGAAAGTTTCTTGTTTATTATTTGCCTTTTCTTCAATGATAGGTTCAGGATATTTGCGTTGAAAAATATGCAATCAAGTCATAGGCTGAATGTTAGGTTAAACAGTATTCTACTGTTTGAGATTTTTCCATATGCGCTGAAGAATTTGACAGTTACTGTGTAATGAGAAGAGCAAGAAAGTTCTCAGCGTCACTATATTTGCATAATCCTATAACTTCTTGCTCAATTATGGAAAAAGTTCACAGCATAAACGTCGGAATAGTCTATTCCAGTATCCTGACATGCATACTTTTATAAAAATGTAATCAAGTCATTAACCGCATGTCTTGTTAAGTAACAGTTCACTGCTTTTATTCGTATTTCACATACGATGAGTGTAGTGAGACAAGCAAGAAAGTTTTCAGCAAAATTATATTTATTCTGTCATATAATTTCATGTGTAATTAAAGAAATTAAGATTTACTTAATTAAAGATCCACAACATAAAAATTATTGCTCAAATTTTGATATAATATATGATTAATATATGATAGTCTCATCAAGAGTCTATGTATTAGTGACATGACAAAGTTGTTCCATTATAAAAATGTTATTAAGTCTTTCAGTAATTTTGATAATTTTGATAATTTTTTAGTTGTTCCGCGGAATCAGAAATGAAACTAAGTTTTATTATTAGACTGCTTAAACTAGAACTAAAGAAAAAAAACCCACCCCCGAAAATGTCAAGAGTATGCTCGTCTTTATCTTCTGCTTTTAAAAGAAAGTAAGTGTTTTCGTAGCAATGCAAGTAGGGACTTATAGCTGCCATAACAGGAACTAAATATCCCCAAAAAGCTCAGGTCCCACCACTTCATTCCATATGGTTACTAGGTCATCTAAGGAATAAAACTGGCAGGCACTGGCAAATCTTATCCTGGAACTCAGGTTAGTTTCCCTTATAATGCGTTGATGGCTCTTCCAATGATTTATCGATCCATCGGGGTTGAAGACGATGAAATCCTTTAAACTCGATGTTTCGTGCATTAGGTCAAAGTTTATGATATAAAAGTTGAAGATTTCGGAAGAAATTTTGTAAACACATTCGGCAAGTTCTTTTTTAAGTGTTTCAGGGATGGAGACATCCCTTAGTTTATCTTCAGCCTCGAATTTAAATTCTTCAGTTACGATCGGAAATGTAGTCATGCTCGATTGAGCTTCAGGATTTTCAATTTCAGAATTCATGTGTCTGTGCAAGTCTTCAACCGTATTCCTAATTTTACCTAAGTTTGATACTAAAACTGCTGAAGAAACAAGAGTGATGTCTCTCAGCTTTGAGACATTCCTGATCGAGCAAACTGGAGGAATAGCCATTCTTTTTTTTCTTTTGGAATCTGCAACAAAAATAAGTAAATAAATAACCCTCACATTATATATATTCTGTTTATCCCTGCATGCTTAACAAGATTTCTCTTCAAGCTTAAGCGTCTTCTTTATTATTCTACTTTCCCACTCCTTTATATATTAATTATAAAAGACAACTAATATACGTGAAATAAGTTATATATATATATACGATATATATATATATATATATATATATATTCATAAAAATATTCAGTTTTCTATCAATATTTTCTATTCGGAACAGAGTTTTTGTGAAATATTTTATGCCAAATCTGACTGAATTCGTTTTATTTCATTCTACGACTTTTCAATCAATATCGTATCACATATGATTGCTTCAATTCTTAAGTTATGTGTCTACTTATAGGATGAAGTTTTTGAAAAATAAAATACTTGTTATTTTGAATTTTTGTGCAAAGCATATATACAAAGCATAAAATATACCAGTTAAATGTTAGTAGCCTTTTGAAATTAGAAGAAATATAGGGGTATTTTGAACAAAAGGATAGGATTTTTTAAGGATAGCAAAGGAATTGAAATGTTTTTCATTTATTTTTTAGTAGAAAGTTTGAATTTTAGTTCCTAATTTAAATGAGTATTTTTCTTTCACAGCAATTAATTGATTTACTGAAGTCTAGTGTGTGAACTAATGTCCGAATAGTATGAAAAACTGAAAATAAAGACAAGTTTATGTTAGTATTTCCCTTCTATCAAAACCAGGCGTTTTTTAATATACGATTCCTTGGTCTCTATTAAAATAATAAATTTGTTAAAGAAAATAAGCTCTTTTGTACTATCTTTTCTTTGTACTATTTTCTTTTGTAACTCTTTCAATTCAGTAAAGCCTATAAAAAATAATAAATCTTTTGAACGGATATTCTAACCAAATGTTGAGCTGTCAAATTTACTCATACAGAAGCACAGGAAAGAAGCTGTAACTCTAGATGAACCTTTTCCGCCGAGTAAATGAAATTGGGTAGAGAGGAAAATATCACTAAGAAAAGTTTAAGATTAAAGAAAATTATATTAGGTAACTAAAGTTTCGAATACGCATAAGTTCATAAGGAAATAATTACAAGTACAGTATACAGAAAATACTCACCTGTAGATTGAAGATTGGAGAACTGGATCAGATGGCAGGAACCTTGAAATGAAGAGTCCCTTGAAAATTTAGTAATGGCAGCTATTATTTAAAGATGCTCAAATTGAGAAAGAGAAATGCACCGAGCAGTTAGAGGCCCTTGTTTGCTATGTGTTATTCCCTAGGAAAAAGATTTTTAAAGGTGTCAGAATTCTGAAGAAAAGTGATTCTGCAATTCTATCTATCAATGAATACTAGCGCCATCATATAAGATGAAAAGATTACAAAAACATGGAATGTTATTAGAGTAAAATTACTATAGTAACAACTGAGATGAAAATTAGGATGAAAAAAATTAGTAGAGGGACCTATTGTCCATGTTTGCGTATCTGAAAATGGCTCCTAAAATTTTCCATTTCATATTAAAGGTTAATTTGAACCCATCTTTCTAAAATTTTATGCACTGAGATTTCTCTTTATGTAGAATCATTTAAAAATGATAAATTGGGGGTTGCAATGAAAAATTTGAATATTATGCAAATAACACTATGGAGACGCCCCCCCCCCCAATAATAAAATACAGTTAACTGAATTTTAAAAAGAAACTACTTTAAAGATAAATGACATATTTTCTTAGAATTTAATTTTTAAAGTTTACAAACAACAGAAAGTCTGCCTACGTTTTTCAGACATATTGATTTCTGCAGAAATTTAACATATTGCATGTATTATTTTTATTGATTTTCATTACGTTTTCTGTGGCTCATAATGAAGAATAAAGAAAGTCAATAATTGCTAACTGTAAACTCATTTTAGATTTTTTAAAATATTCAAGCGTTCCTAACAGTGAATTTATAAACGCATTGATTATTCATGGAGTAAAATTTCTATAGTAACTACGGAGATGAAAATCAGGACGAAAGAAAGTATTAATAGGATGACCTATTTTCCATGTTTGCATATATTGAATTAACCCCTGATATTTTTTCCGTTTCCCTTAGGGTTTATTTTTAACCTATTTGTTTACAACTTTATGTATTGAGATTTCTCTTCATGTAGAATAATTTAAAAATGAGAAAATGGGGGTTGGAAAAATTGTAGATTTTGGAAATAACAATATGCAGACGCCCCCTTAGATAAATACAGTTTATTTATTTTTAAAAAGAACTTTCTTCCAATTTGAATTACATGATTTCTTAAAATTTAGTTTTAAAGTTTACATTCAATAGAAATTGTACCGACATTTATTAAAGTGATTGAACTCTATAGAAATTTACTAGTTTGCATATATTTACTTCAGAGTTTTCGTAGACACATAATGAAGAATAAAGAAGGTCAAAAACTTCTAACTGTTAGACTCATTTAGGATTATTTTTCACGTTTAATTGTTCTTAATAGTGAACTTATTGAAACATTGATTATTCTCAGAGCAAAATTACTATAGCATCAACTGAAATGAAAAGTAAGATGAAAAGAAATTATTAGTAGAATGAGATGATGAAGTTAGTTTTTCTACCTTAGGAACCTGTATTTACTTTCAAAATTTAAATCAATTAATCATTTGACCGATAATTAAGTCCACAAAATATCTGTTTGGCAATTAAGTGATTGTTGGTAGATGGATTTTACGGTTTCTTTTGTCCCGTTAATTATTAAAGCACCTAATCTATGTTTTTTCTTATTGTTTGGACTTTTCACCTTATAAAAAATGTTTCGATTAGTTCCTTAGTTTTTAAAAAAAATCCAAATTTAAAAATGAAAGAGCAAGACGTGCACTTCAGGCATGTTTCATTGTATTATTTCTTAAAAGGCAAGAACGCATTACACCCACAAAAAGTTAAGAACCTTATAAGAGAATACAACCTTGAAAGAAATGCAGTGTCAAAATTGGTTTTCCAGAATTCTGTTGATTTTTTCCTGATATTGCGCCTTCAGACTACCATTTATTTCGTTCCATGAAGAACTCCTCTAAAGACAAAATTTTTAAGGACACTAATGATTTCAAATCACACTTAATTCAGTTTTTTTATAGCAAAGATGAAAATTTTTTACGAACGTGGAATTATGACATTGCCTTAATGATGGCAAAAGATCTTCTACAAGAAAGGACAGTACTTAATTGAATAAAGTTATATTTTAAAGCAAAAATTTCGAATTTTCATTCTTATTTAAAATCCGCAATTACTTAGCTGCCAACCCAATATTAAAATAGCATTTGTCGCCGAAAATGTAAATTAAAAAAATATTTTGTTTATTAGACGATAAGTTAAAATTGATGATAAGATTCTGTCATTGAAAGCACAAAACAATTCAAGTCAAATTATTTAAAAGCAGCGTCTGAGGATACTTACCAACTGTATTTTAATTCGATAACACTTAATGTAACGATGACTTCACAGTGTTCTTCGAGCTCAGCTGTTAATTGAGTACAGAAGTCTTTAGCTGTAAAAAATAATGTATAATTGTAAGAAATGTTTTATTTAAAGAAATCATTACTAAAGTTTTACGAAATTTCGTGCAGAACAACAAAGTAAGGTAAATATTATTATTTGCATTTTTAAGGGTATATCACGGAGCCTGTAAGATAATTGGCTTTATAAAGTCAGATGTTACGAAAATATTGATAGAGTATTCTTTTATAGATTTTATCATATTAACCGCATAACAGTTTCGCCTGAGTGCCATACGAACAGCGATTTATCGAGTTTTGATATAAGGAAAAAATATATATATTCATAACGATTATAATTCAATATTAAAATTACTTCGAATACAGAGATAAGCCAATTATTCAACGGATTCTCTTTTGAATCAAAATAAGAAAATATTCCTAAAAAAGATGGTGTCATCTTATTAGATAAAAAAATTAAACGGTTAAGGGGTTAATAAAATACATTTAAAGAGTAGCTGAAAAAGTAAACTAAGGTTTAAATTTTTAAAGAAAAATTACAAAATAATTAAGATTTAACTAGATTATTTGTTAATAAAACAGATTTGAACTAGATTTCTTATATGATAACGGGTGATAAACATTCAGCATAAAATACAAATGTTTTTAGAATCGAACATTGAACATACTTATCACTATATTAGGTGCTAAAGCTAGATGACAAAATGGAACAATTCCTAGTTGTCAGGCTCTAGAAAAGAAATGAAATTTCAAGACATAGTGTACATAAATGATGGGTCACAGCGTACATAAATACAAAGCCACAGATTCATTTATGAAATTATATTTTCTAATTTTTTATTACTTAAAAAATATTAATAACTTTTTCAAGCATAACCCATCATGAGTTTTATTTTAACTACTAGCCGCCTTTGGCGACCAGCTGGTTCGCCATGAGTAATGCGTTCTAAAATTTCCAATTAAATCATACATTTTTTAGCCAAAATTTAAGAAACAGTTTAAGTTAAAAGATTCAGTTATTAGTAGTTAAAGAGTCGGTAACTTTATTCGGAAAAACTTTTTGAGTTTAATGCTCTAATAATTTATCAATTATGCTTCCAAAATATTAAAAATGTTTTTTTCGGTGATATTGCCAAAATGTTAAATATGTTTTTTAAAGAAAGCGAAAAAGGGAAAAAATTATTGAATTAATGATACAGATATTGCAAACGATTATAGAAATATGCCATTAAGTCGGGATTTCAATGCATATCCTGTCTAAATTCAATCAGGTTTACAGTAAATAAAGATAATTTATGGAATTAATGATATAAATATTGCAAACGATTTCTTAGAATCCTTTGCCTTGCATTTATTTTTATAGAATATATCACATTTTATATTTATGTTATTTTATCCAGTCACGTGCTGAAAGTTGTGTTTCTTTAGATTTAATTTACGATGACAGTTGTTTTTTCATTTGAACTTCCGGCATTGTTTTATTTTATCCAGTCACGTGCTAAAAAAAAACATGGTTAAAATATTTCTTTAAAAATTTGTTAAAAATAGAAGCTTGAGTTATACATTAAAACATTGATACTATTAGAAAGCTAATTATTTTATGTTTAAATTGATGTTAAAATCATGTTTGTCCGATAATAATTTCAGAAGTTATAGCGGAAAAACGTCGAAATTTCGCTTAAATTTTAATTAATTCAAATTCTAATTAAAAATTTAAAAAAAAGGGCTCCGAGGTGCACATTCCCGACCTCCAAGGTATACATGTACCAAATTTGGTAGCTGTAGGTCCAACGGTCTGGCCTGTAGAGCGCCAACACACACACACACGCACACACACACACACACACACACATTGAGCTTTATTATAAGTATAGATAAAATATGCTATCCGGAATTGCAAGAAAAGATTCTTTGTTCCTACAACAATTAGTGTTTTGTTTATAAAAAAATAAATTTTTTAGAAGATTGAAAGATATTTATAATATATTTTACATTTATAAAACTAAAATATTGCTACTATGAAGGAATATTTCAGGAAAAGGCAAGAATACAGTTTGTTTATCCTCATAAAAATATCGGAAATATGCTATATCTTTTGATAGACCACTTTAATTAAAAGAAATAAAGTCTTCTCAAACATATTAGACACAGAAAACTTACGATAAGTAATTTTAATTCCATCATTTGTTGACATTTATATGCATTTTAAGAACAAATATGAAACCCACTGAGAAATAATAAAATGAGTAGATCATACTGGACGCATTCAATCTGACAAATTACATTTATAAAATTTGTTTTATACTGCTTACTAAAATATTTACATCAAAGTAAATTTTAAAGTAATAGCAATTAAGTTTTTGAAAGGAAATATAAAATACACAAATATAAAAAAACATGGATCTATAAAATCTCAACACGATGTGAATTTATTCTACAGAACCTAGATAAGGGGTACCTATTTAAGGTGAAAAGCCTTAAAATATGGTCTGTTAGGGAGATAATTATGTAGATAGTGAAAACGTTTGTTTTTCAGATTCTGTGAAGAAATTTCACATTTTTAATTTTTTTTAAATGTTTGTACAAAAGAACATTTAATATAAATTTTGGCGTATTTTATTAAACTTTTTATTATAATAATTTTTGATTGAATTTCTTTTCAAGTATCTTTTATTTATGCTCTAATTATGACGTAGTAGATAGTTTTTAAAACTTTTCAAGATAAATGAATACTTGTAATTGGAGAAATGTTTTAAATGACTTAAAAGTCAACTTTGATGTTGGTTGAGTCAATAAATATATAGAAATAATTACGACAGTTTACAATTTTATAAAATCCACTGGTCCTATTAGTTATTATTTTAGAAAAGTTATTTTAAATATAACAATGTTTCATACTTCTGAACCTAAAAGGGATTTTGAAAATCTTTAATTAAAGAGATTTTGAACATTTTTTATTGCCATCTTGAAAAAAATCTCATGTTTTTTTAAAAATTTAGTTTTTAATTTATAAACACTGTAAAAACCTGAAATAATTTATTTTCCATTTTTTAGTGTTTATTTTATAAATGTTATGAAAACGCTTCAAATAAATTATTTTCTACTTTTTGGTTTTTATTTTATAAATATTATGAAAACCAGAAAATATTTCTTCTTTATACAAGAGAATGTATCTTTTGCTGATTTGACAAGATTCCATCGAATATTAACAATCTAATATTAAAAAGTGTATGTGATTTCATGAAAACATTGTAGAAAGTTTGGCGGTGGAAATCCATTCAGAAGTTTAAATTCATTATTTATTTAAATTTCTTGACATTTATATGCATATTAAAAACCGATGTAAAACCTACTGAGAACTAATAAAATGAATAAATATATAGGCAATATTCAATATCAGTAAATTCTATTCATAAAAATTTATTTCATTCTGCTTGCTAAAATGTACTTATAAAATAAATGCTAAGATAACAGTAATTGCCTAAATTGATACGAAAATATAAATAGTTTGGATCTCTAAAAAATGAAAGACAATGTAATTATCTTTGAGCTGCAGAGTAGATACAGGGTAATCAGCGAATAAGCCCTGATTCCAAAATTAAATATCTCTACAAAAAAGATCGATAGAATTATGCGGTAAATTGTACGTTTATTAGCAAAACTGTTAAAATAGTGTACAAAAACTAGAAAATTTAGTTACAAAAATCATTAACCGATGGCGCTCTACGCTGAAAACTCTCTCTGACAGGAGTCTTAAAAAAAGTGATGCGGTCTTTGCAATCGCAATACAATTTTTTTCAAAATGTTCACCGTTCGAAACAATGAGGTGGTGTAATCGAACAATGAAATTTGACATCACGTTTTCCAATGTCTCAATGGAAATGAAATCACATGCAATACCAGTCAACGATTCAAGCTCATCTAGAGTGGCGGGATTGTTTCTATAGACTGTGTCTTTCAATGCTCCCCACAGAAAGAAGTCACCAGAAGTCAGATAGGGAGTCATTTTTCATCTTTCATTTTGACACACTGAAAACATCTATGAGCATTGGGATCAGAGCGCCATCTGTTAACGATTTCCGTAACTTAATTTTCTAAACCTTTGTGCAGCATTTTTACAGTTTTGCTAATACACGTACAGTTTAAAACATAATTCTATCGATCTTTGTTGTAGAGATATTTAATTTTGAAATCAGGGGTTATTCGCTGATCACCCAGTATCAAGATATATCAATTTCAATGCAAGGATCTTTATGTTACTCAGGACAGTTATCAAGCTTTGAAAATCTTTAAATTAGATTATTTCAGATCAATTCTACTACGATCTAGAACTGAGGTGTCCAAACTTTTCGCGGCAAGGGCCGGATCGAAATTAGATCCATGTTATACGGGCCACATGTATATACAAATTGAAAAATATCATTATGAGTAAAGTAGCATTAAATACTATTAATTAATACTATTTTATTGCAACTTGAAAATACAAAATACGAAACAAACAAAGTATAATTATATAATTATTTTATATAAATTAAAATATTTTCATGCAACTTCTAATGCGAATGATGAAACTGTTTTTTTTTTTTTTTTTTTGTTGTTGTTGTTGAAGAATGTCTTTATAGTTGGGATCAAAATTTGTTAAACCAATCATAAGCAAGGACTGCAAATGATCATCAGATAAATTTGCTCTATATTTTGATTTGAGATATTTCATTCGAGAAAAAGTTTGTTCGCACACGTAAGTAGTCCCAAACATTGAAATGAATTTACGAGCAAATTTCTTCAAATTTGGAAACTTTTTTGCATCCAAATATTTATAAAAATCTTTTAAGTTTTCTTCCTTGTATTTGTCCTTGATTTGTTCGTTTGCTTGAAGATCAATAGGGACGCGGTGGCCCGGTGGTATAGTCTCGGCTTCGGAACCGGAGGGTTTCAGGTTCGAGACTCGATTCCACCGAAGAACCGTGGTGTGAGGGGGTCTGTTGCACGTTAAATCTGTCAGGCCAAATGTCCTCCCGCTGGTGTGGAGAGGAGGGTGCCAGTTCAGGTGTCGTCCTCGTCATCTGACCGTGGTTCAAAATGACGGGGTCAGTCCCAAAATAGCCCTCGTGTTGCTTTAAACGGGACGTTAATATAACTAAACTAAACTGAAGATCAATAATTTCTATTTGAAGCTGGCTTGAAATTTCAGCAACGTTGCAATTAAATGGATTTTGGAACAGCCAAATTTCTTTTGAATTCATGTCCAAATCAGAAACTCGTTTTTGAAATTTTTCTTTTAAATCGGCGATGATCTTTACGGCAAATGCAATTGGAAATTGTTCATCAGTTTTTTTATTAAATTCGTCGCAGCACGGAAAATGCGTAAAATTACATTCAGTCACTTGACTTTCGAATAATTGTAGCTTTGTTACGTTCGCCTGAAAACGTTATCGAAATCAAAATGATACTTGTTTATTTATACTTAAGTGCTTCTTTAAGCGAACTACTCAAAATTGCTGATGCTTTATTTACAACAAAACAATAAGACTCTGCTTATCGTCGAAATTCACATGCGTATAAAATTTCTTTTATGTTTGAGTTACCGAAATATATTTTTTTATTTAGTCTTATAACTTAACAGCGCGATAGACATTTGTGTTTGGTCAAGTACAACAACTCCGTTTTGTTGGCCACGTAGTTTTTCGATATACCTTTATGAAAATGAAAAAGTTTGGGCGAAAACATCACTATGTTTTAAAACCCTCCGCGGGCCGGATAAAATCCCTTGGCGGGCCGTAATTTGGACACCTCTGATCTAGAAGAAAGTTACCTATTACAGCATGGTCCTTCATCGTAGTGGCAGTTGACTGTTCTAAAATAATGAAATTCAAACCTTTATAACTCGATCATGCTTGACTGCAGAAGGGTATAATTTTTTTTGAATTTCAGGACTTCAAGATTATTTTACTAAATATGACTCATTGAACTGCAGGATTTCAAAAATATTCGAACACTTTTTCTCTCGAGCTATATTAAATATAATCCTTATTTCAAATGACACAATTTTTTAACCGAAAGTAAGAGTCTTAAAATAAATAAATGCGAGACTTTAGTGGAGACAATTTAAGAAGCTCTAAAGAATACCAAAGTTGTCGATTTTTTTTTGTTTGACTTTCCTTTAAAATTCTGAATTTTAATTCCTAAATCAAACAAATACTTAAGGCCTCTTATAGCACCTCCTCCATTTACTAAAATTTAGCATTTAAAAAGGATATTTTACTCAATTATAAACTGAAAAGAATCAAAATTCTCATGAGAGACTTAATAAATAACTTAAAAATGGTTAATGGGTTTATTTTGTCCTATCAGTTTTAATTTTTTACTTTACAATTTATTAAAAAATTTAAGCATCTTTTACGAATAATGTACTTTATAATTTTTATTCAAGACATCAAATCCATTATAAAAACCTGTCTTTTTTTAATTTTGTTTAAATATTCTTTGGTTGTTAATAAAATAATACATTTAACCAAAAAAAAAAAAAACCCACGATAAATTCAGCAAACTATTTTCATGGATGTACTAATCAGTTATTTAAAATTTAATTTTATAAAACTGATTATAACAGTAAAAAAACTAGTTGGACAAATTCAGCTAAATAAGCGAAAATGGCAAGAGCTGAAAATTTCACTTACATTAAATATATTTATCAAGCAAAAAATGCCGCTTTGAATGTTTTCACTCAATAATGTAATAATTACAAGTACTGAAACAGAACACACTCACCTGTGGATTCAGTTTCGGAAGCAACTATAATGAACTGCTGAAACATGAGTATTAAGTGTCCTTTGGAAATTTAATGAGCACAGCTATTATTAGCACAGGTTGAGAAATAATTGCGCACGAAGTTGTTGGTTGAGATATATAATGCCCAGATTGAAAACTAGCTAATTTAATAGAAAGTCATTGACTTATCTTGGATACTCTTTAGAAAGGCTATTAGTAAACATGTCATGACTTAGGAAATGAAGTACGTTGGAAAACGCTAGCGTTCAATAAATATACTTTTGATGATGATGCTAGCGTTCAATGGGCTTTTCAGTTAAAGAAGCCCTATTATACAAGAATTCTTCATATGACCTAACATAGCAGAAATGTTCACTTTCAAAAAAAAAAAAAAAAAAAGGAAGAAATTGATATTTTTTATTGAAAAATTTATTTCGTTAAAGAAAATCAATTTAAAATTGAGAGAAATATTTTTTGATAATACTCTAGCTATATTAAAAAGAAATAGAAAAAATTCAGTTTAACTTTAAGAAAAATGAAATTGGCAATATAAATAAAATAAATAAAACAATAAATAAACATAATAAAATAACGCAGAATAAAGTGAAATGGAAATAAATAAGAAAACTAACAAAACTTGAATACAAGAAAAGAGCGATGAGGGATACGTATACATTTTTCAGTAGAAATTTGTGAATACTATTTTTTTAATGAATAGATGGGATCCTGATGAGAAAATTAAACGCAGGATTAAAATTAATTTTTGATTAACAAGAAAATCGACACAAATAAATACAAGGAAAAGAAGGGAAAAAGTTTTGAAAATTTTATTACTAACTTGACATATCAATTTATTTTAAATTTTATTTTTAAAATTTGGCAGTAAATTTGGATATGAAATAAATAAATTTATTAATTACTAATTATATAGAATGAATTGAAAATAAGTTTTAGAAAATATATTAAAATACCATTTTTATCATGAAAAAGAACAAGATAATTTTTTTTACTTGAATTAATTTTTAATCTTAAATTAATTATGCATTATTATAAATATAAGTGGATTTTGAAATTAATTTCATTTTACATAATAATTAACTTTCATGAATCATGAATTAATAACAAAAATAACTAAAATTAAGGAGGATTCATTCTGAATTTTCTTAGTCTTCAATTACGAATGACACTTAATCATAAATTAATTATACCTCATTATTTTTATTTAATTCCTTAATTTTGTGAAAGAAAAAAAAATTGAAATAAAAGGGAAAACAAATAAAAAATTTAAAAAATCATCATTTTATATTATAAATTTTCCAAATAAAAAAATCTGATATTTATGTAAAAAAAGATTGAACACATCTATTTAAATTGAAAATTTCATCATGCTTGTAGGGCCGACAATCTGAAACATGACTGTTTCATCCTTCTTGAAAATATAGAAGAGATGCCAAAAATTGACTACAACTTCCACTAGACACGAATTTACTTGAGTAATGAGGACTGCTAAGAACTTTTTTTTAATTACGCTTTCGGGGAAGTGAAATTTACACTAGCAGAATATTATTAAAAAATTTACCTTAAAACAGAAGTAAGATATAAAATTGAGGTAAAAAAACAATTTAGAAATGAAAATCTATCATATCTTTCCGGTGACCAGTTTTTAAATAAAATGACCAGCGAGAAATATAAATCAATCACATCTTCCCAGTGACCACTCGAGAAATGTATTTCGTCTCCGATTTTAAAGATCTATTTATTTATAGACAGTGTTTTAAAAGACTCATTCTGCGCATATGAAAATATTTGGAACTGCGCTTCTAGCCTTTTCCAAGAAATCGCTCCAGGGATTTTGATCAACAAAAATTTCATCTGCCCACCATATTTGAACACCATTTACCGCGCATTGGCCTTTTCTTAGATATTTTAACACCATCTTAAAATTGAAGCTTTGCAAGATAGATTTTTCAGACAAGCTTTCACCAAAGGATTACGTTTATTGCATATAAATAACATTTATTACATTAATATTCTCTTTTGAAGTTATATGTGGGATATTTTGGAGCGACCCTAATCATTTTGTAGCATGCTTTCTAACTTTCACGATTGTTTTAGTTTTAATTTAATAAAAGTTTTTCAATAACAAACTTTTATTAATCAACTAAAAAGTAGATTTTTTATTTTAAATATTTCTTCTTTCCATTATTTAGTTTATAGTTCAGTATTATAAATATTATGGAATTTTGAAACGATTTTTTCCGCTCAAATCCATGATCAGGATCACCACTGGTGTAAAATCAAATATCGTCTAAATGAATATTAATTTTCCAAAACATTAAAATAGTACATTAACAGCAAGAATGTATAAGCGTCTAAAACTACAAAATTCTAGTATATCAGGAAATGACTGAAAATCGAATATAAATTTTTACTATTGCAAATATGAAAAAATAGAAATAAATAATAATTAAATGATTTTTTTTATCAATAATGCTTTATTTTTGCTTTAAACAATTATTATAATTCCGTTCAATTAATAAATAATTTTCATAAATTGCTAAATGTTAAAAACAATATTCACTTAATATTAATTCTATTTTTAGTTTTGTTTATTTCCAATAATAAATATTAATAGTAATTACTTTCTTATTCTTTTTTTTATAAAGTATGTAAAAGTTTCAAAATACATGGAGGTACATTTTGGAATTTAGAACGACTTTTTGGTTCGTTTACAATTGCGATGTTGCTATTGCGAAAACTATTTTTTCACTTTTGAGCAAAAGCAACTTTCGTACATTTTTCTAATCTTAGCTATACCAACATAATCTTAAAATTTAAAATTCAAATACTGCTAAAAATTAGTTTGAAAAACACTTTCAGTCAACTGATTAAATTTATGTGATAAAACTTCCACTTTGAAATATCGCTAAGGCTACTTTAAGAGGATCGTCGCAGTTTAAAATTCTTATCACTAGAGTTTTACAATTAAAAATTAATTTAATAAGAATTTAGAAGTTTATAATTAAAAATTAATTTAATAAGAATATTTTTAATTGTGCAATTTTATAGTGAAATAAAAAGTAAACTTTCCTTTCTTTTATTTACTATTTAGTCTTTATTTTATAATGCAATATTATAAATATTAAATACACTTACATAATTACAGTTTTTCCCAAATTCTCTAACAGATGGTGCCAACAGAAATTAAAATTGATAATAAAGAATTGATTAACCGAATATTACATTTTAAAGCATTTATTTGAACAGAAATATTTCAATTTGCATCTTAGAGGTCTTGTGATTTTTTTTAAAGTTTGAATCTAGATAATAAGAAAGGGAAGAAAAGAGTCTAAATTCAACTAAAACATTTTCTGAGATATCTTGTAACATTTAAAACAAATTATTTTAGCATCATTCACTTATCCCCACCTCCACCCCGCCCCTTACAACCAATTGATTAACCAATTGGTTATTTATTTATTTAAAAATAAATACACTTGTGCAAATTTGATTTGAAGTGTAGTAGTATTTTACTTCATTCTGAATAACACACAGCGATTAATTCTAGATGAATTAATTTATCTCTATTCTGATTGGGAGCGCAGAAGCTTTAACAAAAGCTAAAAAATCAATAACTCCGAAATTCCTACAACTCAATTGCACAGAGCTGATTAAAAAGAAACAAAAGTGATTCTGATGCAATGCAAAGAAACAAAAGAAATTCTTAATGCAATGTATCGATGATTAGAGTTCGAAGAAATATTACTTACTTTTTAATCCTGTCACTCTGCTTCGGAAACAAGAGTAGATTTTCGTCTGAATACTTCGATCGACGAATACGGACTGAGCAGACGCTTCTCTCTCTTCCCCAGATCATTACCGGAGGTAAGCCATAGAATGACGTCACGGCTTCCAAACAAGTGTCAGCGAGAGATCCGATTTTAATGGCGGATATTAGTTGAAAATATCGAAGGTTTCTTTTAACCTGATGTTTTGATAAATAACATAAAGCAACTGAATTTCTCCGAAATTTTCAATTGTGACTTTTTATTGACCATTTTATTTAACGTCTGATGGCTTAAGAGACATTCATTGACATCTAATATTGTTTTTAACATTTTTTAAATTTGAATTTTAAGTTCGAAAACTTTGAATTTTGAAATCGATTTTACGCTCTCTTCCGAATGTGACAGGGTTTTGAATTGTAATGGCGTCCACGATGACACTGCGCCATTTTGTTATTATCAGAAATTTATTATCTATTAATCATGAATTAAATCAAATATTGAGTTTTTTTCTTGTAAATTTTCCATTTTTTTTATGCATTGAAAATTTTTCAGCATCTTTCTTTACAATAAAAAGTTAATATTAATATATAAAATATTGTTACTCTTATTAAAATAATTTTTCTTCCATTTTATGGTCATTTTGATTCCTTTTAACAAAATTGGCAGTTGCTCTTTTTCCGAAGGTAATATCATCAATGGTATTACTTAAATATTTTTAAAAATTAATTTTTACTTAAATTGTTATGTTCCAATAAAATGTTATGGTCGGCATTGGGGTTAATGACTTATGATTGTTTTGATGCGTTTTTATAAACTGAGGATTGATGGGATGAATTTTTTCTTCTTTCTCTATTTAAAAGCTTTTTGGAAGGGAAGCGAATCTTTCTTTTTATTTCTAAATCTATTTTTTTGTTTAATTTTCAATTCATGACTTTATTTTTAAAAAATTCACTTAAAAATTTTTATAAAATATGCCATAAATATATTTAATCTATCATAAAATAATTTTTAACAATGGATCTTTGACTTTTAACTTATAAATTAAACATAGAGTCATTGTTTTAGTAATGAAGATTTATAGCAATTACTGTAAATCACAAACACACAAAATTAAATAATAGGGCATAAACCGGGCAGAACAGAATATTGCAAACAATTTTTAATGCATTTGAATTAAAAATTTAATAATTACTTTAAATTATCTTAATGCATTCTGATTTTGTTGGTTGGTGTGTATTTTAACTTTTATCATATAAGCAGCAAAAATATACTTTTGTAATGGAACTCTCACTTGACAATATTCTTCACCTAATTATGTATCACTGAATATAACATTTCGAAATTTCATTAATGTTGTGTTTTATCAAATATATTTATTTTAAATTAAGAAAATAGATAATGATTTTTTTGAAAAAGTTTTCATAAAAACGATCCATTTATTCTGCAAGATTAAATTTTTACTACTCTATAAAATATTAAATTTTTTAGAGAAACGACTCAAGTTTGTAAAATAATGCTTTTGTATAGTATATTTCAAAATCATTACTTTATTTCTTATCTTTTCTTTAATTTTTCTTCAATTCCTTCCTTTACAAACTTTCTTCACACACGCGCGCGCACACACACACACACATCTTGCTCAAATCTTCAATCGTTAATAAAATACTTTTTATTCCTCCATTCAAGTTCAAATATATTTTTTTAAACTTGTAGCGAATGACATTTGATGTTAATACAGTTTTTCAAATATTACTTCATTAATTAAGTTTAATTAAGTTTTAATACTTTAATTAGAATTTTAGCAATTTGTAGTGGAAGTTGAGATCAGCAGGCACTAGTTCAATTGATAAAATGCAAGGATTTCAGTATTTTTTATGTGAAGGTGATGAATGCGAGTTCGATTCTTGCAAAAATCAATAATTTTTTGATACTTAATAATCTTTTTGATAATCATTTAATAAAAAGGGACTAAAATAAAAAATTCTCTTTGTTGACCTGAGTAGGAATTGAATTATTTTTTTTATATTACTTGTTTGTAACTGAAGTTATTAATCATAATAATTTGATTAACAATTATTTAATGAAGGATTAATTAGTATCTTTTTCAATTATATTTGAATAAAAGATAAACTATGTTTGGAGCAGAAAAAAAAATTAAATTGAAACTTGGGGAAATAATAATAATAATTTTTTAGATATGTTAAGCCCAAATTTTTGACTGTTGATACAAATCCATTATTACTCTTAATTCATACAAGAGAGGGTTGAGTTAGCAACGAATGATGAATTAATAACTTGGTAATTAAAATAAAAGACAAATTACTTCAAAAATCAATTATTGACAATAATAATATAATTGCTGTGAATAAAAATATTTGACTCTATGACGTCAAAGTTAGCAAGATGAAATTCATAATTTCATTTGTCTGATGCTTTCAGAGCCTTCGTCCCCGCTCCCCCAAGAATTTCAATCCTAGGGGGACACCAACACAATACCCCCCCCCCTCATAATATATAGACTCAACAGGTTTCAGTCTCTTAAACATGGATGAAATAGATAATGTCAATGACAAGCCAGCAATGCTTTGTTATTAGTTGCATTCGTGTAATAATGGGATTTAAATAATTTACTAGATTATCAGAACTGAAAATTGTTAATTTAATTTAGTTATTTAAAAAGTGAGTTTAAAATTTGAAAAAATATCATGCTTGGTCGAGGGCTTGTTGATAGCGAATTGTAAATAAGAGAATCGTTGCTATTGATTAGAAGCAAAACATTAATGTAATTACCTATAGAGAAGCGAAAGATTATTTAGTCTCCGATTAATGCTATTATAAATCAGCGTTGAGAAAGTTATGGGACTAAATAACTGACAAATTTGTATCTCTAAGTTAATTTTAATATAATTATTAGAGCATTAACATTTATGAGAAAATACGTTAAGCTTAAATTGAGACTTAAATTATAAACAATCTTTCTTAGAAAATAAACAATCTTTCAGGAGGAAATGTTGGGGATGGTTTGATTCTTGATCGATAAAAGGCGGCCATACGCAGTTTCCATAGCTACGCAAGATGGATGCCATGCGGAAGCTTGATTTTGGGATCTATTTTTTAAATGCATTAATGTACATACGTTGATCTAGAAAACACATCAACTATACTGAATGATTTTATTTTCCCTGATATTGCGTCTCCATGTATCGCACGTATATCTGATATCATAAAATAGAGATTCTGTTTCTGTATTAAAAAAAGGGAGTGTTTCCGCAAATGTGTTTTAATTTTGATATCTTCATATCGATGCATTTGCTCTCTAGAGAATTTGTCGCCATTTTAAGAGGATGTAAACTAAATGGTATTTCGTAAGAGAATGCTAGTTTCGTATTTTAATAACATAAATAATCAATGTTTTGGCGAGATTTTAGAAAATAAAAATGGAAATATTTTAAAAGGTTTATTATGAATTTTAAATATAATTTGTTCGGGATTAATGAAATAAAAAATTAGGCTTTTCTTAACGATTTTTCCAAAACTATTTACTACAAATCCTAAATTCTCTGCATTTAGTTGAATGTAATGTGATTAATTATAAATAAATATAATTAATTAAAATTAATTGCATTGAATATTAATTTCGTTTTATTTTAAATTTTAATTAATGAAAAATGGAGGGGAATTTTGGCGCGAATTCTCCAGTGATAACTACAGAGTATATAGTTACAAAAAAGTTAATTTTTACACCATTTAAAAATTTTTTAACTTACTTTCTAAACTACAGCAATTTAATTGTTGTACAGATTTAGCAAAAAAAAGCACTATGATATTATGAGACTTTATTAGAATTGTTCATATACACGATGAAAAGAACACTTGCAGGATTATTAAAGTAACTCAGCTTTAATGTCTATCACAAATGAATGCTGAATTTTTTTTATCCAGAGAATCATGACTATCAAACTACGCATAAGATATTTATTTGAAATTAAACGTAACAGATATTTTCAGACGCCAAAAGCAGTTATTTAATAATAAGTGTTATATATACTATCCTCTAAATATATTAAGTGTATTTTTTTTATCATATTTTTGAATTTTTGCCCTAAACATTTTCCAAAGGGAATAATTTAACTTATCCTCTCGTTATTAGAATGGTATTTAAAATATTCTGAAAATATTTCTTATTATTAAAGTGGGTTCATTAATATATCATAATGCATATGACTAAAATTGTTTAAAAATAAATTAACGCTTAAAGAAATTACATAGGAAAGGAATTTATTTCAAATTTTTGAGAATAAATTCAAAAGGAATTTTTCTTTATAGCAAGACACAGTAAACACAAGCGAAGCAAATGAATAAATGATACACTTTAACTTTTCACACCAAGTTATCGAAAAAATCAACGGTAAATATGCTTTTTTCTTATTTTGAAGTTCTATCTAATAAATTATTGATAAAAATTACTTCCTTTTTTAAGAATTGCATAATGCTGGTCAAAAGTCTTACATGACAAAGGGATATAGCAAACAATTTTTGTGCTTATATTGAATTAATTAACAAAAGAAAATATATTTTATTAACCGAAATTAGCGATGAATTAATTCTTTTCCTTAATTTAAGCTTTTTTTTTCGACTTAGAAAGCATAAGACATTATGTTTTTTATAGCTTGGTAAAAACGTTAAGCATAATTTAAAAATGCATTACTATAAAAGTTAATTTTTAATAATACTACTAATATACTTTTGAATAGGAGAACAAAATTCAAAATGGACTGAGAATTTCTTCTTTATCTTTTGTCACAGAATTAATTTAAAATTAAAACAATTCTCTGAACTCATGATAACGATTCTACGAAACAATCAGATTTCATAGATTCTTCCAAGGAATTGATAGACATTCTGATTAATGGCGTTTGGTGCAAAAAGAAATTCTCTACCAACAGGATCTTCATTATTTCCAATTTTTAGCTCGATAGATAAATACCAGACAGATTTTAATGGAAAAATCTTGCTTGTTAATATTTAGAGAAGAATCACTTCAAATTGAATTCGTTACAAATCTGATTTTTTAGATAATATAGTAATGAAATTATTATTCATAATTATTCAAAATTCATTAAGATATGTAACTACGTGCGGAATGCAATTTTTTGAAAATACGAAATATCTATATCTATCTATCTTATGATATTTTAACATCTAACTTAAATCTAAGTTAATTTTTAAAGTTTTATCTTAATTTTGTCTATATTAAAGTTATTGTAGAAGGTTGTACGACTCTTTCGTACACCCATATGCGTACGACTCATAAAAAAATCAATCAATGGTCTCGTTTACAATGGGCTTGTGTTACTGTAAAGGATGAGTTTTAGAAGAGGCTGCAACAGTTTAAACGTTATCTGAAAGTGTCAAATTTGGCGAGAGTTAACATGCTTAAGAAAATTTCGAATACTTAATGTTGTTTAATACAATTTCATGCGATGCTTTCCACTTTGTTTTTTATGAAGCATGAACTGCTTTTCAATGAGTTTATTCAAAAATGTATGATAAAAATCAATGACGAATGATATTTCATACAAATACTATATAGACTTTGGAAAAATAATCTAGATTTTGGTAAATGAATTATTTTACATGAATATATTGATTTGCGTTAAGCAAAAGTTTTTTGATTGCATTAGTTTTTGTTTTATTTCTTCTTGATTCGTTTGTTTAATTCAGTAAGTTTGAACACTGAAATGTATGATACTTAAATATAGGAACTTTAAAAAATAATTGTTTCTTAAGTACAATTAAATGATGTTAAAAGTATTGAAATGATTTGTAAGATGGGAATAGTTATAAAGACAAATCTTGAAATGAAGTAAATAGTAAGAAAATATTTCAATTACGAATGTTAATTTTCCGTGCTATATAAGTTTTTTTTAAAAAAATTCTAGAGTAGAACGCCTTTACAAATTTAAACTTTTCTGTTTATCATTGTAGATTTAATTTCAATGTTGTTACATTAAAAATATATTTGCTCTGATAAAGATAAATTATTTGTTCATTATATGACTTTGCATTTTGTATATAAAATATTGTAAGAACACTGTGTATAAAATAAGTAGCTTAATAAATCAGAAGTATATTAATGTTTTGCTAACTGATCATTTTTATCTGCGAAAATTCCTAAAGACTGTTTTAGGAACAAATAACGAATCATCAGATAACATACGCAAAGATATACAAAGGGGGGGGAATGAAAAAAATTGTTTTTTAACACGAGAGCGTATGCTTTAAGTTTGTCAGATATCTCCGAATTTTTCGTTTAAAATTATTCAAAAGTGAAGAATATTCAGACTTTAATCTAAAAATTTTAATTCATAAAATAAGATTTTCTTCCAAGAATAAAAGTGAAAGGAATATAATATGCGTAATCAGTCTATTTAAAACATAGACCATTGTGCGTAGAGATGCTAAATTTAACACAAGTATATTTGGGAGAAAAAACATGCAATTCAGTGTGTTTAAAAATATTAACACAAAAATATGTTATCTCTAATGTAAATTATCTTAAAAATAAAATAAAAAATCATTAATTTCATTGATTTATCAGTTTTTAAGTTGCGTATTTTTATTCTGCAAAAAGAATACAGATTTGGGATAAGCATGTATATTTTATAGTCAAGATCTTCTGCTTATATTTTCATATGTAAAGATAAAGTTTTCATATAAAGGAGAATATTAGATTTTTAAATATAAGATAAGATGTATTTTTATAGCTATATCAAGTTTATTAAGTTATTTATTTCATTTGTATATGAATTATGTATTTGATTTCCAGGAGTTCAAAGTCTTTGAACATATTTAATTTCAAATAGTAGGAAATTTATCAATTGTTAAATTCTCTTATTGACTTATGTGCTATTAATCATTTGAAATGTACATTGAAATGATTAACTTCTCTTAAAACAATTAGAATCGTTTGTGATGGTAATAATTAAGTTTAGGTGTAATTTTTTAGAATGGAATCTCTATTTTGCATTGTCTTTTAAAATTTATTGATTTTTATTTGAGAACTATATTTAGCATACTTAGACTGTGAATGAATAATTCAGAGAATTCAAGAGTAATAATGCAAGCGTTTTTGATGTATTTAGTCGTATACTTTAAATTTACCACCTTTGTCGTCCAGTTATTCAACACTCTTACGCTGTTTTTTTTACCTTCAGTGTGCTCTGCACTTGCCCCATTTTCTGTTTATTTTTTTATGTAGAAAATATTTGTTTTTTCAGTTAGGTTACCGGTAAAGATAGCAATATTTTAAAACGGAGGAATTAAAAAAAAATTCCAATAGTGTTTCGTTCTCATGTTAAATCTTATTCATAAATATAAAAAAATCTCAAAAAAAATTATCACAAGCATATCCAATGTTGTCACCTACTCATCATGGAAAAATCTAATCTTCATATTCTGGTCACAACGATACGGAAATTATATATATATATATATATATATATATATATATAAAAATATATATATAAATATATATATAATTTCTAAGTAATGGTTTTTAAACGTATTTTTCGAATTTTAAAATGCTGTAAAATGTTCTTTTGTTTTTTGATGAATTAAAATTTGAAAAAGTAATTTTTCTACCCTCCAAAGTAAATATTTGCCAAATTTCATAGATAAACGGCATGGTGTGTATAGAGTCAGTATATCTCGTACACATACAGACAAAGGTTTTTTTTCTTATTTTTACGCATCCAAACTTAGTTAAAACGGCAATACCCTTTCCCGCCAATTACTCTTGCCAACAGATAACATGTTTTTAGCAAACCTAGACTAATTACTCTCTACCCCCTTTTTTTCAATGGGCTTAGAGAGATTTATTGGCCTTTTATGACCTGTACGAAAGTGGTAGTACGCATTTGTCCTACCTCCTTCAAGAATATTCTCTTATTTCCTGATCCAATTCCATTTCTCTTACAATAGAATCAAAATTACAGCGAATAGAAAAAGATTCTGGCCTAAATACTATTTCAAGGGTCATCCTCAGGCAGGGTTTCAAGGAATTTTTTTCTGTTAGGAATCAGACATTGTCCTACAGTTCTGATCCCTCGTGACCGGACAGTCCCCCGAAAATTAAGGCAAAGAGATGCACACTTTTCACAAAAAAGACACAAAACCAACAACATGAAAAAAAAACACTAACTAAAGCAAAAATATATACAAAAACATATAGAATAAAGCTACATAGGGATATTTAATTAATAATTAAAAGATATTCAATCAATAATTAAAATAAAGCAAAAAAGGAAAGTACATACCAGAAATTAGCGAAGAAATATTAACTAAAGTGTCCTATCCCCTATTCGATTTGAATACTGTCAAGTCATTCAGAGAAATAAATAAATAAATATATGGAGATTCGAATTTTTAGTTTCGTTTGCCGAAATAAATTAATTTTTGATGATTTATGAAAATTGTCTTAATTGCTTAGTGCTTTTATGGTCGATTATATATATATATATATATATATATATATATAATCGACC
>JAPMOQ010019132.1:3552913-3642181 GCA_026543055.1 Argiope trifasciata
TATATATATATGTGTGTGTGTGTGTGTGTGTGTGTGTACATATACATATAAAACTCTAGCACACATGATCCATTATGCAACCATTTTCAAGTGTCGATAAAAAGAATCATGTATTAAAGTAATTTTATTTTTCTTTCAAAGTGTTTGTGCTAGTATTTTCTACTATAGATTCAATTCAAAACCGGGCAAAGGAATAAAATTCATGTAAGATTAGGCAGAGCCGTTTCAGCAGGTCAGGATGACCGAGTGGTTATGGCATCAGGTTCGTTTGGAGTGTAGCGGTGGTTCGTACGCTCGTTGTTATGATTCTTAATAGTCTTTATTAATGCTGTTGTTAATGATAGAGATATATGTATACGAAACTTAATAGACTATGCAAACTCCATTCCGGTGAACAAAAAATGCAAATATGTATATGATTTATAAGCCTTACTATAAGAAATAGAATTATTCTCCCTGTGAACTCCATTATAACGTTGTTGATCTGTTAGACAGTTTATGGTGTGCGAACTACTTCTGCTCTTCAGAAGTATCTGGTTTGTGAAAAGCGATGTGGGTTCGAATCCCACTCCTGACTGTAACTTTTATGAAAAGGACATTTGACTTTTTTTTTCAGTTGTGTTCTTCCTGTATTAGCAAGCAATCATACTGTAAAGGTGCTAAATATAGTATAGTATAATTTTCTCAATTTTAAATGGTTTATTTAAACACTATATTTCTTCATTGCTTTAATGTAGTGTTGAATGTATTTAGAACCTAAATGCCATGTAAAAAACTTTCCCACTGCTAAATTTATTTCTTGACTACTTGTTATTAAAACTGTTTGTTATGGCGGTATGCCAAGAAGAAATTCGTTGATAGTGAACTAGTCGAGAATAATGGACTTAATCCATATTAATTATAAAAATAAATTTATTACGATTAACACTTTAAGTATCAACAGTTACAAGGAACGTTAGAGAACGTCTACTCCGTATGAGTAGGACTGGTAAAGTGACCTATTTTCAAACAGGATGTAGGGGGCGACACTATACATTGAATCCAGAAGTGTCACGTGGTACAAACATCCCGGCCCCCGTTGAAATACTTATTTCAACAAATAAAAGAATACAAATTTAAGAACAAAAATATAATAAAACATGTTAAATCAAATGAAATATAGGTAAAAGATTACAATAAATGCAGTTACACTAATATAAAAATAATACATGTATGATAATTAATAATTAGCACATTTTTATACAATAGGTAAAATACAAACATCTCTGATATTTCTTTTAATTATTTTTCTATCAGGAAGTTCAATATTAACAACTCTAATTTTATTATCTTTCCCAGGGAAAATATCTGCAATTCTACCTATGATCCATTTGGTACCTGGTAGGGTTTCATTTTTAACTAAAACAAGAGTTCCTATTTCCACGTTATTTTTATTAAATTTCCATTTGCTCCTTTGATGCAAATTATTTAGGTAATCTCTTTTCCAAATTTTCCAAATCTGTTGAGATAATCGAGTGACTCTTTGCCATTTTGATAGTGTATTCTCCTTAAAATCAATATATTGAGGTTCAACAGTAGCGGTAATCGATCTTCCAATTAGAAAGTGGCCAGGAGAAAGAGTCTCAAAATTATCAAATTTAGAAGAAAGAGGGATTAGAGGGCGTGAATTTAACACAGCTTCTACTTCAGCAAGTAAAGTGATGAATTCTTCAAGGGTTAAATTTGAATTTCCCGCTATGCGCTTTAAATGAAATTTAAATGATTTCACTCCGGATTCCCACAATCCACCAAAATTAGGAGATCTAGGAGGAATGAAATGCCAATTAATATGTTCATCATTAAAATAGCTATTTAGTGCTTCATCGGGAGATTTAACTATCTCACATAATTTTTTTAATTCCACATTAGCACCAACAAATGTTTTACCGTTATCCGAGAAGATTTTAGAACTCTTACCCCTTCTATCAAAGAATCTTTTTAAACAGGCAATGAATGCTTGGGAAGTAAGATCAGACACAAATTCCAAATGGATCGCTTTCGTAACCATACATACAAATATGCAAACATAAATCTTATTCAATACACCTTTTCTTTGGTTCTTGTATTTTATCAAAAATGGACCACAGAAATCTACACCACAGTTGTTAAAAGGAAAAGTGGGAGTTACCCTTTCTTTGGGCAAATCACCCATCAATTGATTTGACATCACAGGTTTATTTCTAAAACAAATTACACAATTATGTACAATTTGACGTGTAAGATTTCTACCATTAAGTGGCCAATATTTACGACGAACATGATATAGCAAATTATTAGAACCAATATGAAAGTATTTATTATGATAATACCTTATGATCATTAAAGTTATAACACTTTTACTTGGTAACACTATCGGATATTTTTCATTAAAAGACAAAGATGAATTTTGTAATCTACCTCCAACACGAATAATATTATTTTCATCAATGAAACAATTTAAAGAAGCAATTTTGCTATTACAAGGTACAGGTTCACTTTTTAATAAATTTTTAAATTCAACAGGAAAATCTATTTTTTGAACAGTATTTAATAACCATATCTCTGCTCCAGTAAGTTCCTGGCGAGTTAAAGGCCCAGTGATGTGTTTGTCACTTGGTAACTTGGCATTTTTGATGAATCTGAAAATATAACTAATAATACGAATAAATTTACAAAAGTTATTAGTTACAGAAACAATCTTATGAAATAAATCAATTTCAGATGAGAGCAGGCGAGTTTTTGTCACAGAAGTCTTAAATTCCTTTTGAATGTCATTAGTACAGTTTTGAGGAAGTTCAGCATGTACAAGACTTGAAATATCAGGACCTTTCCACCACAATTCACTCTTAACCAAGTCTGGGGCATTCAGACCTCTGCAAAGGAGGTCGGCTGGGTTATTTTCAGACGATATATGCTGCCATGAAAAGGTTTTAGTTATTTCTTGTATTTTTGCCACTCTATTAGCGACAAATGTCTTGAGAAGATGAGGTGAAGTCCTAATCCAACTTAAAGAAATTGTGGAATCAGAATACAAAGTTATTTCTTGAAGATCAATTTTAAGTGCAGCCACAACTTTGTTCACTAATTTTGATAGCAGGAGGCAGGCCGAGAGCTCCAACCGGGGAATGGATAGAGTTTTGATCGGTGCTACTCTTGATTTACTACAAAGAAGGTGACAGTTTTTGTTACGATTCGTGGATTGAACAGAAACGTAAACAACAACTGCAAATCCCTTTTCAGAGGCATCGGCGAATCCAAGAAGTGCGATTCTTTCAGGATTCTCTAATAGGACAAATCTTGGGATCCTGAGCTTTTCTAAATCCGGTAAGGATTGGATAAAGGAAATCGATTCATTGGAAACTGCTACCGGTAGTTTCTCATGCCAATTTAATTTAAGTAGCCATAATTTTTGCATGAAAAATTTGGCTTTACTTATTACAGGTCCTAAAAGACCAAGAGGATCAAATAGGCTAGCGATCTGAGAAAGAACATCTCTCTTCGTGTAGATCGAATTGGTAGGAAAAGAAACTTTGAAACAAAAGGTGTCTGAAGAACTATTCCACATAACACCCAAAGTTTTTACAGTCTCTTCAGTTAAGTGATCAAAATTTAAGTCAGGAGACTCACTGTTTGCATGTGAGAAACACCATTTGTGCAAGCTCATTCCTGCACTTTTAAAGAGAACAACAAGTTCAGTTTTTAACAGTTCAAGTTCATGGAGACTGGAGCATCCAGTTAAGATATCATCCAAGTAAACGTCTTGAAGAACAATATTTGCTGCAACGGGAAAATTATCTTTTTCATCCATTGCAAGTTGCTTTAGAATTCGCGTAGACAGGTAACATGCGGGTGTTGTTCCATAAGTGATTGTTTTTAACCTTTAAATTTGAACTGGTTCATTCGGACCCTTTTTCCAGAGTATTTTCTGAAAATGTCTCTGTTGGGGATTTATTTCAATTTGCCTAAACATGTGGCATGTGTCACAACTAAAGAAATAACGATGTTTACGCGCACGAAGCATTATAGAAAATAAATCTTGAATTGTATCTCCTTTACACAGAACATCATTAAGTGAGATATTTAGATCAGTTTTTTGTGAGCCATTGAAAACTACTCTTAATGGACGAGCACGATTGCCAGATCTAAGTACGCCGTGGTGTGGAAGAAAGAATCCATCATCAGATTTTATTTCATCTAATTCCAAAACTTCTTCCATATGATCTAAAGCAAGATATTCTTCAATAAATTCTGTGTAAAGAGTTTTTAATTTGTTATCACGATTTAAACGTCTCCAGAGTTGATCAAGGCGTTTAGACGCAATAGTTCTAGAATCCCCTAAATTTACGTTTTCTTCAAAATTCTGTTTAAATGGTAGCGAAACAGAATATATACCACAAGGTTTCCTAATGTGCGTTCTTTCAAAGTGATCTTCACAATATGAAAGTTCATCGTTTAATTTAGTTTGTACTTCAGAAATATTTTCTGTTTCCCAAAAAGAGCGTAAGGTGTCATCTAAGTTACTTAAACCCTTTGAAAGGAAACAATGATTTGGATAGCAAGATTTATCATTATACGATCCTGCTACAATAAATCCAAATTTAGATTCTACTAATCTGAAGTTTGAGTTAGTCAATTTTATTTGATTTGAACCAAAAATATCAAAAAAGAGCCCACTTCCTAACAAGCAAGAAATCTCTGAAGGTTGATAAAAATCTTTATCCGCTAGAATACAGCCTGTTGGAATCATTAGTTCCGAAATATTTATCTTTTTTGAAGGATGTATATTTATGATCTCTTGAGTGAGAAAAAAGTCATCATCATTTAAGTGGAATGTATCATCCAAGTTCGAAACATCTGCCTTTGCAAAGTGATTAATTCTTGAAAGAGAGTTATTTAGACCCTGTACTGTGGAATTGGTTTTTATTTTATGTTGCCCTAACTTATCTGCTGCCTTCAACGTTAAATAATTACTTTCTGAAGCCGAATCAAGAACGCAACGAAGGTTTACTTTCCCCTTCGGACCATGAATAAAAACCATAGCCGTATAGAGCAATCCTTTTCTAATGGTATCGCTCTTGGAAGCCAAGGTCACTGATGACTCAGATGCTTCGCTCGATGCAGGAGAATTTATTTTCTGATTAGGATTAAATCTGTCATCGCATAGTAATATATTATGCATTGCGTTAATATTTTTGCTTTTGCAGTGTATACAGAAAAAAGAACTCGGGCAATTATTAAAAGGATTTGTTGATAGACAGCGATTACATACATGGTTTAATTTAACTATTTCTTTCCTTTCGGGAATTGAAAGTTTTTTAAATGTATCACATTTATACAAAGGATGATAGAGATTACATTCATTCATAATGCATTTTTTATTTTGCTTGCTTTTCGAAAAAAAAGATTTAACTCTAGGCGAATTATTATTTCCACCGAAACCAGAAGTTAATTTACCTTTTGTTGGGTTAATTTTTGTCGAGAAATCTGGTTTGAAAATAGACTCTAGCTGAATGCATCTTAATTCCAAAAATGACAGGAGTTTTTCTAAACTAGGAACTTTAGTCGTTGTCAGACTTAATTGGAATAATCTTTGAGATTCCTTATCAATTTTATTATTTAATACATGTAATATTATAGCATCAGATAAAGGGTTAGAATCAAATTTTAGATTTTTTAAAGATTGCATGTGATTTCTAACAGTATCAATTAATGATCTAATTTGAGTAGGATTTTCATTATGCAGTTTATTAATCGAAAGAATTTTGGATATGTGAATATCAACTAAAGCTCGTTTATTTTGATATCTATTTTCTAAGGCATTCAATAGGGAATCAAAAGTATCTTGATCACTTTGAATTAACGCTGCCTCGTGTTTTAAAGAACTTTTCAGATATATGAGTTTTTGAGTCTCATCCAATGATGGGTTGTTTCCAATAACACTCATAAATTGAGATTTGAAGAGCTCAAATTCTTGGAATTTTCCACTAAATGTTGGTAAAAGTATGTCAGGTATTTTAATATTTGGTTTCGGAATAGTGCCAACAGTTTTGCTTTCGTTTTCATATTTGGAAAGAAATACAAGAAGGTTTACCTTCATTTCTTGAGCAACTTCTTCCAATTCAATAGTAAGCTCTAAAGCATCTTTCAAATCCACATCTTCAGGTAGAGCACATAATTCGTACTTTATTTGATCAAGTCCTCGAAGAATATCGTTGACTGATGTTAGCTTAGTGCTTAGTTGTATATTATCCTTTTTAGTGTCATAGGAAGGTTCGAATTCCTTGATGAAAGCTTCAATCTTGTTGATTTTAGTTTTAAATGTGCCTCTTTGACGATTTAAAGTCGTGAGCGACATTTTGTAACGCTATCTCTCCGGCTCGACGGACCAATTTTTATGTTATGGAGGTATGCCAAGAAGAAATTCGTCGATAGTGAACTAGTCGAGAATAATGGACTTAATCCATATTAATTATAAAAATAAATTTATTACGATTAACACTTTAAGTATCAACAGTTACAAGGAACGTTAGAGAACGTCTACTCCGTATGAGTAGGACTGGTAAAGTGACCTATTTTTAAACAGGATGTAAGGGGCGACACTATACATTGAATCCAGAAGTGTCACGTGGTACAAACACTGTTTCTTTTTCTTTTTTTATTATTTTTATGTTGTAAGCTTATATAAGTAATTTTCAGTGATAATATTGTATGTTTTAGTATTTCCATAAATGGATAATGAATAATTATGCTGCAACTCAAATTAAAAAGAATAAATTATTCATTAAGAAGAATATATCATAAGGGCGCGAGGGGACCTTGATGAAATCCCACCACCACCTTAGTTATACAATCTACTATAAAATTTTGTAAAGGTATTTTCCTTTCCCTTAGTTCCTAGGCATGTAAATTAGTTACATAAGTTTTAAAAATTCCGAGCTTTTACGTTTGTGAGCTGTAAAGGGTTAATATAACGGCAGTTAATTATAAGCTCGCAGCTGAAATTTTTGATGTATAATTCTTTTGATAATTCGTTATAAGTGATGTTCGTGACATTAGATTTCTTTTCGAAAAAAATATTTAATGTTAAATAATTCATCAACCTCTATCTATTATATTTCAAATTTATCTCGGGATTTATATATTGGGAATATTGCAATATTATTGAACAAAGAGGAGCACTGTACACTTCAGCAGCAACACCTAAGGATTCTAATGATCAAATTTGTATTCCCAATGCCTAATATATTCTTCTTAACTTCGTTTTTTGATATATTGATTTAACAGATCGGACAATTAACAATTTATTCATATGTTTAGAAATATCTAAAAAGGCGTTAATAAATCGCTCTTTAATTAATTAAATGAAAGAACCATAATTTTCTAAGTTAACCCTTCATCTGCTTAACCCGCGATTTCTATTTCCAACCACTTTGACGGGGAAAAAAAATCAAACTGACTGATTTGATTTCACATTTCAAATTCTGAAATTCTGAAAGCAACCATCTGATTGAAATTCTTTTGATTTTAATTATATCCACTGTTTACAAATTTTCAATAAATGATTAGCGTTCAAATAATTATTCTGAGGAGCTTACCTCAATTAGAATAATCGTAGCATCAGAATTTGACTTACCTAAAAATTAGTTCGAGGGATCTATGAGATCTACGAGATCTAAATGAGACCGGTGATTACAAAAATAAATAAATAAATAAAAAGTGCTAAACTAGTTTCAATTGATGATCTAATTTCTCTCTTACATATTTTAATTAATACTAAACTCATTAAACTACGACACATTACATATAAAAATTGAAATTACAAATCACGTGGCTTAGAACTGGATCCAATCGGCTCAACCTCGAAGAGGTAGGCTCAGCTAAATCTAACCAAATAAAATGGACATGTTTTGATGATTACAATATTTTCTCCATCTTTCATATACAAAAAAGTAAAAATTTTCCCAAGATGATAAAAACAATCACATTTAAAAAAAATTAATAAAACATAAACTTCATTCGAATCATTAGATTATTTTGCTAACCTAAGCTTTCAACATTGACAATAAAGACTTTTATTTGGTGTTTCAGTCGGGTTTACTCAAATATAGAAAGACCAATCAAGAAGTAATGAAGGAAATAAAATTTCAATATTGCTGCTCTAAATTGAACTTCATATCCAAGAATATTATTCTTTAATAAAATTCTGTGTTATATCATTAAAAAATAAGTAAATATATAAATTCTCGATTTTTTTTCTTAAATTCTTCTCTCTTGGTAATACAGCAACTACTTAATCTTTCATCTGTTCTCATCTATTTTAAGTCAAGGTAAAAATTCTACACTGTTACGATTTCGATGGAAGGGGGGAAAACATTTTTTCCAACCAATACTTCAACGAGAAAAAAAAATTGAAAAAATAATTTTAGTTTAGTTATACTAACGACCTGTTTGCAAATAACACCATTTGGGGACATATTTCGTAATTTTGAACTAGGACTAGATGTTACGAATGACAACTGAGCTTGTGTGACTTTCTCCAAGCTTCCAACACCCCATCAGAAGATGGTGAAGTAACTTTACTTGGGACTGAAACCTGCATTCTAAAAGACTGCTCTGGATTAATTAATTAAAAATTGGGGTACATACACATTATATCGCAGAGAATGTTTTTATGTTATCTTCAGAGCATCACATTTCGAGATAATTAAAAATGAAAAGTCTCACATCTATAAGAGCTATTTTGTTTATCAACAATGTTCTTCGTAATTAGTGTCGTTAATTATTTTCTGGGTAACTAGAATGTCATACAGCCTTAAAGAGGAGATATTCGAAAGGGAAATAGTTACTTAAGTTAAATAAGTTGTTAGTGAAGATATAATTCTTTAAAATCTTCTGTAGAATTACAGTATCTAGAGACAGTTGAATAAAACAAGAGTCTCTAAAAAGAGGAAGAAAAAATGCTCCATTTTCTTGAATAATCTGCAGGGCACAGTAATAGAATAATTAGGCTCATCTTTACTATAAAAATGATATCTTTACAAAAAACAAGCAATAAATTCAAAGAAAATGACCTTGTTAGGTCTAACTCTCGTCATTACAATTTGGCATATGTAAGCATTTCTTTAGTATTTTTACTGAATTTAGAAATCTAAAGGAAATAAAATTACTGAGAATAAGATCACTTGTCAAATTCTTGAAACAAAAAACGCTGCTTGATATGAATGTGGCCATAACTCCTTTGAAACAATTTTAATTATTTATTTTCAATAGTATGGGAGAGCTTAGAGATTATTTGATTAAAAATGAGCTTTGAAAACCCGGGTTAAAAATCCTAGTAAAAGGACTTAATCCTTTGAAGATTTTCACATATTTTCAACAAGAATAAACATTAAACAATATTTCCAAATTGTAATAATTAAACGGTATTCTGAGGGTATCAAATCTGTGCTACACAATGACAAAATGGCGTATTAAGTTATTAATTTGATTATAACTAAAAATACCTAAACATAAAAAGTGAGAACACATGTTAGTAAAACTTATTTAATTCTTGTGAAATTCGAAAAACATGAAATTGTGCTAATTTTTTTACTATAGATTCAATTCAAAACCGGGTAAAGGAATAAAAATTCTGTAAGATAAGAGAGAGCCGTTACATCAGGTCAGGATGGCCGAGTGGTTATGGCATCAGATTCGTTTGGAGTGCTGTTGTGGTTCGTATACTCGCTGTTATGAAACTTAATAGTCTGTATTAGTGAAGATGTAAATGGTAGAGATATATGTATACGAAATTGAAGAGACTTGGTAAGCTCCATTAAAGAAAACAGAAGTGTAAATATGTATATGATTTATAAAAAAAATTATCAGAGATAGAATTATTGTCCCAGTGAACTCCATTATAACGTTGTTGTTCTGTTAGATGCTTTATGATGTGCGAACTACTTCCGCTCTTCAGAAATATCTGGTTTGTGAAAAGCGACGTGGGTTCGAATCCCACTCCTGGCTGTAACCTTTGCGAAAAGGGCCTTAATTTTTTTTCAGTTGTGTTCTTCTTGTATTAGCTAGCAATAACACTCTGGAGAGGCGAAATATACTATAGTATAATTTTCTCAATTTTAAATGGTTTATTTAAACATTATGTTTCTTCGTAGCTTCAATGTAGCGTTGATTGTATAGGGGGCGCCATAGAAACTTACTTATTTAAAAAAACTCCAGAGCGGTGAGTTGGGTAGGTAGAGGAATGATATGTAGTGCTACTGGAGGGAAAAGTCCTCAAGTTTTTTTCTTTTTCTAGTCAGTTGCCATCATGCTCTGATACAGAGAGCAGCGGGCCTTCGCCGTCGAGAGCTTTTTTCTAATGGTCGCTCACTTGTTGCTAAGCAGCAGGTCTTCCACGCTCGCTTTGAAATCCTCACAGACCCGTTCCTAGCCGTAATTCGATTCTGTCGTGGGTTAACTCATTTTGGGAGTGTTGCTAAATAGAGAAATGGACAGCAACTGACCACCAGAACTTCGGAAAATATCGAAAGAGTGAGGCAGTCAATTCTGCGTTCGGCTCGCAAACACGCAGCTGCTCTGGGAATTTCTGACTCCACTCTTTGACGAATTCTCCATTAAGACCTTCCATTTCATCCCTATAAATTGGCTGTTGTGCAAGAATTAACTGAACGCGATTTTGTTGTCCTTCAAAATGCATGTGAAATGCTGCTTGACAACCTGCCTGAAGACGCGGTCGTTTTTTTAACTGACGTGGCTCACTTTGAAATCCCTGGTTTATGTCGATCAACCACGGACAATAGGTCACCTCAAGAACAACATTCGCGAAACCAATGTCAACATACCGATTGATATGCTGCAAAGAGTGGACACGAACTTCAAAAATTGACTTAATCAGTGTATGCGCAATGGGGGGGCGCCATTCAACCGATGTCATTTTTAAAACTGCATGAAAATAAATTGGGATATTGTGTCCTCAAATAAAAAAAGAATTAAAACAATAACTGAAGTAGTTTTTTTATTGACCTTTCAAATCAGTAAGTTTCTCTGACGCACCCTGTATTTACAGTCTAAATGCTATGTAAAAAAATTTCCCACTGCTAGTTTTATTTGCTGATTACTTGTTATTAAAACTCTTTATTTTTCTTTTATTATTATTTTTATGTTGTAAGATTATATAAGTATTTTTTATTTATAATATTGTATGTTTTAGTATTTTCATAAATAGATAATGATTAATTATGCTGCAACTCAAATTAAAAAGAATAAATTATTCATAAGAAGAATATGTCATAGGTGCGCGATATTACTTTAGTGAAACCCCATCACCATCTCCGTGATACAGTCTGCTATAAAATTTTGTAAAGATATTTTCCTTTCCCCTAGATTATACGTATGTAAATTAGTTACATAAGTTTTAAAAAGTCACAACTTTTACGTTCGTGAGCTGTAAAGGGTTAATATAACTATAGTTAATTACAGGTCAGAAGCTGAAATTTTTGATATATAATTCTTTTGATTATTCGTCATAAGTGATGTTCCTGACATTAGATTTCTTTCCGCACAGAATTCACAAAACCCTTAATGCCAAATAATTCCAGTTAACTCAATTCATAAATTTTACACAGTCTATTATATTGCAAATATATCTTTGGAATTATTTATCCAGAAAACAGTAATATCATTGAATAAAGGAATCTTTATACACGTCAGCAGTAACACATTGTATTTTCAACGCGATATATATTCTTCTTAATATTGTGTCATTAGATACCGATACAACAGATTGGACCATTAATAATTTATTCATGTGATTAGAAGTATTTAAATAAGCGTGAATAAATCATTTTTTAATTAATGAAATCAAAGAATCACAATTTTCTCAGTTAACTCTTTATTTGCTTTTCTCGCAATTTCCATTTGTAACCCCTTTGATGTTTAAAAAAAGACAAACAACCTGATCAACTCGATTTCAACTTCGGTCAAGTAGCCATGTGTTGATTGACAGAGAGTTGAAATTCAAAATTTTCATTTCGATTGAAATAGGGGATCAAGAGTTTATAGCGGCATAACCGAGTATAACCATGTAGCTCTAAATTTTTGAAGTAGATTCCTTTTAGGAAGGTTACGCATTTCAGAGGTAATTCTAACACTTCAGGAAAATTTCATTCATATTGGCGACGACATAGGATGACAGTAGCTCCTCGGCTTATTTTTAACTTTTCATTTGAACCTGGAATAAGAATTTTCAGGCAAATAGTATAGCAGAAAGGGTCCTTTATGCCTGGCGTCCAGTTGTGCCTATCCATTTGATAGTATCCAGCTGGAAAATGAGGTTGTTGTGGAGCCAAACACATTAGTCTTGGAAGCAGTAAGAACGGGGCGTGTTTTTTTCAGAGGTAGGTAGAGATTTATTACACATAGTGATTCTCATTGAATCTTTAACATGAGAGGATGCCATCCTACCTCCTAAGTAAAAAAAAATTCAAAGATTGGGGGGCAAAGGAATCCTTGTTTCGGGCAGCGTAATGTTAGATAGTCGTACCCCATTGCGCATCTTAGATGTGGGTAGTGTAGCCCTAATCACTATAGACATAAAGTCCTTGAAGCCTATGTGAGGTTGTTCCAGAGTGCTATTGGTCAGGACTTCTTTATGGACGATAATGGGCGACCACACAGAGCTCAAATTGTTCATACTAGCGGGTGACCGAGCTCCGCTCGGAGAAAACAGGTATCGAAGCTAACTCGAAGATTTAAATTTTCAATTGTGATTTATCAAAACAATACATGCCATAAGAAAATTTGTGAAACCATTGGTGAAAAGATAACCGGTTAAAGTGCACCATTGTAAACTATTCTAAACAAAGTTAGAGTTTGGAAAGGGAACTTTTCTATACAAAGGTAAAGTAAAGGTAAAGATTGAAGTGTGTTGAAGTTCAATATTTTTGACAAATTTATTTAGAAAAACCAAACATATATACATACATAAGAAACATATTATAAACCTATAACAGCATAAACATAAAACTTTATTAGTTCGCCATATTGGCTATAGATGGCAGCACGTTACCGCTTGAAAATTTAAGTAGCCATTATGGCGAACTAATAAAGTTTGAAAATATCCTATCTGTAACTCCGAACTGCTCGACCGTAGCGCTTTAAAACCGGCGTCAATCGATTCCTCGTGGCCAAAAAACCCAGACCCCCAAGTTTACCGGAGTTTATTAATTCTGGGGCGATTTTCGACTTGGCAACCATTCCTCGTATTATAGTATTAGATTTAGAAGAATAGGATATTCACCGTATGGATTAATCCTCGATGAACTATTCACTTCTTAGACCATCCAATTCATCCTAATTACATTGATGGTGAATGGGATGGTCTAAGAAGAGCCATTGCACAGCTTGCCCTCCCTTCCTGGATCCTTCTTTAATTAAAAATACCACTTTTGGATGAATAGTCCTTGTTGCCACAAACATTAGAAAACATCCTCATAAACAATATGAGAGTTCGTTGTGTGGCTCTCATGCGATACAGCAGTGCTCGGTGGTCAAACTCCATTTTAGACAAATTTTTTCCGGATAAATGCTTTATTTATGATTCAAGATTTAATATTTTTTGATATTCCCTTTTCTTAATTCACAATTAGAATCTTTTCGATATTGTTATGTTGTTTCATTCTTTCTTGCATTCTAATATATCTCTCGTATCACCTTTCTTGGCAACACAGTGAATAGTTCATCAGTTTTCACAAATTTTATGTTTGTGACTTTAATTTTGGACATGTGTGTATATTTTATGTTTCTAGATACTAGTTTTAGAGCCCTGAAGTGACATCATATGTGATTTATCTGAAACTCTTATGTTTACTTTCTGTTATTGTCTCCTATTTTTTGAAATCCCAGTTTTCATTATATTCATTTCTGAGGACATCTTTCAGAGTTTTTAAAAATGTGTCAATAATCCTTTTTTTGAATGTATCGTGTTAGTATTATTTAAGCTTTTCATTAGTGAATTTTTGCATGTTGTTCATTCTTTTTGAATTTCGTATTTAAGGTTTTGATTCTATTGTTTTTGTAATACCTGATATTACTAAAAGTTTTGTATCTGAAATAACGCGAACTGAATTTTCTGCTTAAACATTTTGGAAAATCAATTCGGTTTTATAGTTTATTTAGTTAAAGTTTCAATTTAAAACTCGAAACTTGTTTAACGAGATCAAATTTCACAAGGTTCAGGCAATTTTAATTTCTGATATTCTTCTAGGTACTTCAGATATAGTGCGGAATCCACTTAATGTGGAGTATGATGCTCTCAAAACTGTGATTTTAAAGCATTTTTCACAATACGAAAGTAGCAAATTCTGAGTGCTGTTTCAAGACTTACAGTTAGGCAAAAAGAGACGGTTACTAAAGGAAAAGAGACATTTAACCCGTGTAATATAAACGGAAAAGCGTTTATCAACACGGACAAGTCGCAGATGTTATTCAAAGAAGCTACAAAATTCGAACGGATATCACTGTCAAATTCGTCCCCCTTTCATCAAGCGCGATTGATTGAATATCCATTGTGCTTGCTTTACTCGTTCGAGACGCTCTTCTTGGGTGGGGGGGGGGGGTGAATTTTTCTAGGAACTCTAAAAAAAGGTTTGAGCAGTTACTATCTGTTAAGCTGACACCTCTTTTGTATAACAACCCCTTAATAAAATGGGCTATCATAATGGATTTAAGGGAGGTGGTGAATTCTTTTCTGTAAGAAAAACTCGGAGTTTTTAGTTTTATATGGTGCCAAAACAAAAATGATCTTAAAAATGACAGAGTTAAATTCATTTGATTTCTGATTTCGATTCAATGATTATCAGAGTCCAGTGGTAATTTAGATGAATTAATACAAACTGCCGATAAGGCTATGGTTTGGAATTTTAGACCTCAGCTAAATGCAATTTTTCCGACAATTCGGCAATGCATTCTCTTTGGGATGATATTGCGGATCTGCATGAGGAGATCATGTGGATATTGAGCATAGATTTAGGTGGACCTGGAATAGCCTATTCGAAAATTCACATTTCAATCTACTTTTCGTCGTTCTTGTATGATTCCCTCAAACTAAGTTTGTTAGAGTTACACAGTCATTTGAAAAAAATTGTCAAATGGGGAAATTCGGGTAGATTTCAGGGAAATTGCTAGATTCAGTTGTTTTGGAGGTGAAAGACTGAATTCTGAGTCTCAAGCTCTTTCTTGTGCTTGATGAAAGCATAGATTTCTGTATCTTAATTGATAGTGGCGCAGTATTGAGTAGTTTTCCTCAAAATTTTTTAAGTTTGGCAATATTTTTGTACCACAGATGAATCGATAGTTAAGAGTTATAATGAACTTGAAGCACTAAACCTTGCAGCTTGCAATTTTAAGCTCTGAACTCTGATTTTTGTTATTGGAGGAATTTTGCTTGGATTTTCATAGTCAATGATTTTGCATCCAATACGTAGTAGTATATTTTTCAAAGCTTTTAATTGTTAGTGATCAAAATTGTCTTTTAATTGACAATAGCACGTATATAGGCTCAAAAGGAATCGTAGAGCCTGCTCATTCCTTAGGATTGATGCTGCTTTCTTATCACGCTATTTTGAAAGGTGCCAAAAACTTCTACTGAGGAGAAAATATCGATGGGGTGAAATTTTCTTATGTATGCCGTCTAATTTACTTCTCGTCTAGCTGATAAAAATGTACATTTTGTAGCAGAAATTTTTCTAAAAATTTTAAATTAGAGCCGAAGACAGCTATAGAAGCTTGACTTTTATTCATATAAAAGAGTTCGCTATTGAGTTTTAGGGAATTAGTTCTCAAATGTTTGGAAAATCAAAATAAATTATCTACCCGCTGTCAGTTTTTAGGCAAATATATTTCTTCTGAAAAGTCGGCAATAGATTAGAAGGAAAGTGCATCTCAACTGAAAAATTAGTTTATTTTAAAACTTAAGTTGGGAAGGGTTTCTTAAATTTGGATTGTGATCCTACTAGATGTCTCCAATAATATTATGGAAGCTATTAAGAAAATTTTAAAAATTTAAACATACATTTAAGTCATTCGAATTTTCGAAATGTACATCGGGGCTTTGATGAAATCCGACTTTTAAAAACATTGCCTGAACTTGAAAAATAACGCATTTCTGCCTTCATGCTTATTTGTATTTGCAATAAACTCTCGATAGTCTGACTCTACTTACGGTCTAACCTTTTCAGAAGAGCGAATGAGAAACATTGAAAAGAAAACAAGTTTCTGAGTGTGAATACCTGTGACCTTTCGGCGAACATGCACAATAGACTGCTGATTAGATTTTGTCTTTTCTAATGTTTATTTTATATAGTACTAGCCGCCTTTGGCGACCAGCTGGTTCGCCATGACTAAAGCGTTCTAAAATTTTCAATTAAATCACATATTCATTAGCCTTAAAGTAATTCCGGGCATTGATTGACCTGAAATTAATATTTTCTTTAAGATGATGGACGGAAAGTTCTAAAAGTACACCTTTTCCTAATAATATTCTTTAATTTTATAAATCAGTTAGTTTTAACCATCGATTATGCTTCCAAAATATTAAAACAAATCGGTGATGTTGCCAAAATATTAAATATGTTTTTTTAAAGAAAGCGAGAAAGGGAAAAAAAGTATTAAATTAATGATACAGATATTGCAAACGATTACATAAATATGCCATTGAGTCGGGACTTCAATGCATATCCTGTCTAAATTCAATCAGGTTTACCATAAATAAAGAAGATTTATTGAGTTAATGATATAAATATTGCAAACGATTGTAGAAACCTTTGCTTTGCATTTATTTTTTAAAGAAAATATCATATTTTATATTTATATTATTTTATCCAGTCACGTGCTTAAAAGTTGCATTTCTGTAGATTTATTTTGCGATGATAATTTTTTTATTTGAACTTCCGGCATTCTTTTATTTTATCCAGTCACGTGATAAAAACATGGTTAAAATATTTCTTTAAAAATTCGTTAAAAATAGAAGCTTACATTATAAATTAAAAAAATTGATACCGTTAGAAAGCTAATTTTTTAATCTTTAAATTGATGTAAAAATCATATTTATGCGATCATATTTTCGGAAGTTATAGCGGAAAAACGTCAAAATTTCGCTTAAATTTTAATTAATTCAAATTCTAACTAAAAATTCGAAAACAGGGCTCCGAGGTGCACATTCCGGACCTCCAAGGTATGCATGTACCAAATTTGGTAGCTGTTGGTCCAACGGTCTGGCCTGTAGAGCGCCAACACACACACACACACACATTGAGCTTTATTATAAGTATAGATTATTCTGAAATATAATAAATATGGGCTTTCTATTAAAATGCATTTTTTATGAACCTGCACTTATCTTTTTTTCTTAATTCTTTGATCTGATATCTGTCGGATTTTTCAGTGTGTGTGTTGCAAGACCGTATACACACAATATCCAAAAATTTAATGAGCTGTATGAAATTTTGCATTTACTTCTTACGCAAGAATTCTGGATCTGTATTAATGTCAGGTCAAATCTATAAAAAGAAAGGGGATATTTAATTAAACACATTTATGTTTTTTCTGTTGAAAAAAGGGCTATTCAAGCGTGGAATGCTCGCACTCATCTTGAATAAAATATTATATATGATTAATAATTACATTTATTATCAAAACTGTGTTAATATATCAAGACAAATATTCTAAGAAACTTTAGATGATGTATTTTTTTTTTGCATTGAGTGTGCATTACAATCTTACAAAACAGTGGAAATATTAAATATTACAGTAATTATGTGCAGATTATTGTGAATATAATTTATTTAAAAAATAAAGTCTGAAACAGATTATTAAAAAGATGTTCTTATTTTAATCTTAAGTTAGTGTGAAAATCGTTTTCTTTGGATATCACAATTAACAATTATTGCGTTCTGCTGCTGGTATAGTGCGGAAGCTTAGAGGGGGATTGGTACCAGTACAAGAACGTCTTTGTCATCTGATCGAGAATCAAAATTACGTCGCCTGTTCCAAAAATATCTTCGTGGTCTTCGAGACACTTAGCGGACTTTAATTTAATTAAACATTCACAATAATTGTCAGGGGCAAACTAAAGTTAAGAATTCAGAAGTGACAAATCATCAATGGAAAAAGGAATTCTGAGTCCTTTTGTTTATTAATCCCAAAATGGAAGCGAGAAGTCATGACTACATTCATAACATATCTATTCGGAGAGAGATGTCTTCCTCTGATCTATAATATATATAAGCGCTGATCTAACTCAGAATTAGATACTGTGGCTGGATTGATACTCAGTTTTACTATGTCGGGTAAAGATTGAGACTTATAATAATTTATACTTGATAGAACCAGTAACTAGGTGGATCGTGTATTAGATAGGTATCAATTATCACAATCGCATCGAAACTGATAGTTAATATGAATATGATTACAAGTTGCTTCTTCAAAGAAATTAATGATGATTTGGTTTACTTGTGTCCTTGGGCTTGAGTGTTTGGTAGGTACGTCAGAAGAGGAAATGAATTGCTTTGTTGATATAGTTAGTGTAGAAGAAGGCGGAATTGAACAGTATTCTTTGTTGATATAGTTAGTGTAGGAAAAGGCCGAATTGAACAATATTCTTTATTGATATAGTTAGTGTAGGAGAAGGCTAGAATTCATATCACGGGTTATATGCACCGTTACATGAGGCAAAACGCAGCAATGGCTGATGATAAAATATATTTAATTGAACATTACACCGCGCACGCTCACAGTTTTGTTAAGACAGGACAATGAACTAGGCAATAATAACGTAATGCTTACTATCAAATTGATATAGAGTAATCTGAGTGAAAACTAATATAAACGAGGAGATTACCGATCGCATCAATCGAGTCCAAATGCTGATATCATGTACCTGATATTTTTAGTCTGCATCAGTTCTGTGTACCTGATACTTTCACATATGTAATATAAATAATTAGGTTGACACAGTATCATTCAATCCGTTCAGGTGCTGCTCCTAAAATTCCTGTAATGATGATGATGATGTATCCGCGTTACCACAAAAAGGGTGTGCAGTACTTTCTGAGGTTAATGTCCCCTAAGTACCCGAGAGCAGAAATCTGATTTCAAACTGAAATGAAGACATCCCATTCGTTTGGGAAATCCCCGTTTAAAGAGTGGGCTCTTTCATGCACCTCACAGACAGAACACAGGGGAAGACTAACCACACCCGAACCAGGACTCGAACCTAGGATGGTCAGATCATGGGGAAGACGCGCTACCCCTATGCCAGGACTCCGGCAATTTCTTTAATCTCCAGGCTAATAGGCAGTTTATAAATTCATATGAATATATTCATACTAATCCAAAGAGAAAGGTCCATTTCCTTAAGTAATACCAGCAGAATCATCTCTCAATAAATTAATTAAAACCCTAAGAAATATGAGCAGTGATGCCACTTTAGACATAGTCTTCCCATATTTTCCTCTAAAGGGTCAACTGAATAATGATAAATAATTTAATGGTGTACAAAATATATACGTGAAATTTTCTTTCAAACGCATTTTAATAAATAAAAACTTTCTTGTTGTGTTTCTGAGTTTGTGAGAGTTAATTTCTGTCCATTTTCAAAATGGTCAAATCTAGGAGCAAGAATCAAATGAACTCTGTTAGCATTGAAGGGTCATAGATCTAATTTTTTCGTTTCAAAAATAGAGGTAGCCGGGAATGCTTGATAGCTAAACACCTTATACGAGATCATTTATGATTGCATGTAACAGGAGATAAACAAAATAGTCGAAAAAGAAAGCTTTTTTATATTTTTCACTTTGTATAATAAAAAATTTGTTACTAATTACTTTCAAAAATTTATACATTATTGTCTCTGATTTAGTAGAAAGCCCTTAAACTTGTCAGTCAAAAACTCATTAGATATTTTGTCCTTCTCCACCTTCTTGAAAAATTGCGTGTTTATTAAACATTAGTTACCGAGTTACAACTTCACTCACTATTGATACCATCTGCTGGTTTCCCACAAAGTTGAATGGCCGCGGTGGCCTGGTGGTAAGGTCTCGGCTTCGGAACCGGAGGGTTTCAGGTTCGAAACTGGATTCCACCGAAGAACCGTCGTGTGAGGGGTTCTCTTGCACGTTAAATTTGTCAGGCCAAATGTCCTCCCGCTGGTGTGGTGTGGAGAGGGGGGTGCCAGTTCAGGTGTTGTCCTCGTCATCTGATCTTGGTTCAAAATTACGAGGTCCGTCCCAAAATAGCCCTCGTGTTGCTTTAAACGGGACGTTATTATAACTAAACTAAACTAACCCCCCAAGGATGAAATACATTTTTTATTCCCTCAATGCAATTCCTTCTAACAATATTTAATAAACATTTAAAAATATTTTTTAAATGATAATTTTACGTAACCACTCAATAATCCATATATTGGGGAAATTATTTTAAAAGTTTTTAAAAAGCAATTTTAGATGATGAAAATGACTGCTAATTATGGAACTATAGAAATACAGAAGGAATCAGCTCATTTGTTTTGTGAATTTTTTTTATTTAATCATGATGCTTTTAAAATTTAAATAATATTCCCCATCTAAATAGGTATAAATTCAATGTCATGTTACCTTTGTTTATTCTCCCAAGTTAAAGGCCAAATATCTAAGATTTTATGAACAGCATTTTGGAATTAACCCCGATATTTCTTACAGATTTTGAAACAAGAACAAATGAAAGGACTTTTACCCCTCTTTTTGTAAGAATTTTATTTGTTAAAATATATGCAGTTATATTATGCAGTTTCCTCTAAATTCCTATTTTATAGTTGATTTACTAGCTCAATAAATAACAAAAGTTAAGACGCAGAAATTCACAGAAAAATTGTTTGTCATTTATAACGATATCATTTATTATCTATTTTAATAATTTAGTAAGATTAATTATTTTTAAGTAGACAACGGTGACATAACTTATACAGATTTGCACCTTGTTTGGCTTTTCAAAATATCAACAGTGGTGGGCAAAAGAAAGTTAAAGGGCTCTTAGAAATTTATTAAAACGTATAGATTAGTAATACCTCATTGATATATAATATATATTTAAATAATATAAAACAATAAGGTACAACACTAAAAAGCTGAGCTTCCATAAATCAAAACAAAAGGCATAAAATAAAATTACCTTCTTTTTCAAAATTTTTCTTAAGGGCACCATTGTATCCAAACATGTTCTATTATACTTTATTTTTTGTTTTATTTTTATAATTGCATCATATAAAGTACGAATATATATTGTAGATAACTGTATCATTTTGTATAAAAAGAATTATTTTCCATTTAAAATTATTGCTTACTACTTAATTTCAATTAAGGGAAATTCTACTGTAAATGTAATATAATAAGCAATATAATATATATTAAGCAATGAAACAAAATGAAGCTAAATTATGAAAATTATTTATCATATCTTTTGTCACTCTAAATTTAAAAGGACTATATGTATTTTTTACATAAAAAGGCTATGAATATGGAAGAAAAAGCACCAGAAAGAGGAAAAAAAATAAATATATAAAGTAGCAAAATAATTGTACACAGCGGTAAATAGCTGTAAAAGTTTTCAGGATCTATCAGCAACAATGAAGATTTCAAAATCAGCTCTTATTTGGGATGCCCAAAAACATAAATCATTGAAAGAAAAGGATATCAAAATACAATATTTATCAATTTTAATTTTCTCAAACCTTGTCTTATTCCTTCCTTAAGAATAACACACTTCCCCTATATAAGGGAGGTGTGTTATTAAACAATTAGCTCTGCAAATAAAAGTTAATTGTTTGCATGTTGCTGTTCATGTAGTTTTTAAAAGCAAATGAAAGAATATATATAGTTAGATTTTTGTAAACTGTACTCTTTCATTCATTAAAATAGTGTTTTTTTTGTGTGTCAAATGTGCTCCACTCCTCCCAACTCTCCCTTTAGACATTATTATAATATTGTATATTAAAAACAATTTCAATTGATTAAAGAATAATTTTAATTGCAGACGAATTTAAGTTAAAAAAATTATAATCAGCTAAGTTCCAGTTGTAAAACATCGTATGATTAAAAATTTGTAACTACATCACGCAAAAACTTATGAATTCATTGCTCTGCAAGTACTTTATTGCCGTATATTGATAGTGAATGTTTTTTTTTAATTATTCTCTTAATCATATGTGATGTTCAAACAGTGACAACATTTAAAATTGTTATTATTATATACACTACACAGAAATTATTTTGGTTATTTAGTTAACAAATTGATTCCAAATGTGAGATTTTGTTATAATAATGGTTCTGACAAGCTGGTGGATCTGTAAGTGTTACATGATATTAGATAAATATATTTTTATAATTAAGGATACCGACGTAAGTTATGATCAGTTAAATTTGGCTATCTTTCACTTCTTCCCTAGACCGGATTGAAGATAGATTTATTATGAATACAGGGTTGAGATGCGCCGAGTTCAATTGAATCGTTTTTATTGGAGAAATACTGTTTCTCACCTACTCGATTTCCGTTTTAACACTTTCCTCCCCATCAACAAATGGGCCCACCTGTTCATGGTAGACGGTCAGCCTCCAACTTGTCTGAGCCATTCTGTATTTTGCCGTGTATTTATGAAACGCATGAATACAAAAATTGGAGAATTGAAAACAAAAATCTTAATTGAGATATTTGGAAAATAAGTAATGACATGACGCAAAGTTAGTGAATTTATTGTACTACAGTACTTTATTTCAGTATATTTATAATGAATATTCTTTTCAAGTTGTTTTACACAACGCATGTGACGTTTTGATAATGCCAACTTCATTATAACATTCTTCTTAGCATAAGCACCATTTGAAAGCTGTTTCGACTGCAGTATACAATTCTTTCACATAATGTCCGCAAGTGTGGGGTTACATGACATTTAACAAGATACATTATTTTTTTCCTTGAAATTAAACATATCCATTCAATACACATTAATGATAAAATAGAAAATACTACAATCACATTTATAATCAGAAATTGCGATGAATATACAATAGGATGAAATATAGTTAATGCATGGCATTTCAAACAATGGACATGAGATTGCACAATTTATCATAGTATATGAAGATGAAAAATATATATATGTAATTTTCTATTCCAGTTTTACTACCATTCCTTTGCATTACCAACCAGTGCATTACGAAAATATAGTAATCAGATAATTTTATAAAAGCAGGGAAAAGTACATTATTCGAAAGTTATTTATTTCCTTGTTATTTTTCAAATTGTCTTTTGATGCTTTAAAGTTAATTTTATAAAAAGTTGTCTTTCGTGCAAAAATATTTTTTCGCACAATCAACTGTTACATGTCGAATGTGAAAGGTATTAAACCAACAAATGAGTCTAAAAGTTCACTCTTTTTCTTTAAAAATGTAGAAAATATTCTCTACATTTGGAAAAAGCTTTATTTATTATTTTGAGGTATTCGAGTGTAGTTCTGTGTATAATTAAAGGAACTAACACGCTTTTATTGCTTGTATGCCAAAATTTCAGATAATTAGTGGATGCACTACACTGATTATTATATCATTTGAAGTACTTCCCATAATTCTATTCGATTTGAAGATTCTAGATTTCTTAAGATGCTGGGAAACAAAATCTTTGTTTTTGCTATCTATTTTCTTCAGTAAAGATGCACACACATTCTTGTCAAAGACAACTATTTTATGCTTTAATTATTTACTACTGAAGCACTTCTCTGTATAAGAAACTCTTTTTCATTCTAAATATATGATTAATTATTTTGAGTGCTAGTATTGTTGAAATTAGTAGAGCTCTTCTATTTAAGATCCTATTATTAAATTTCACTCTTACAATCAGATGGAAAAATATTTCTTCACCTTTTATGTTCATTTAAATTTTATTCATATGTTTACTACTTTCTAGAGTAGTGCAAATGGTATGAAATGAATTCATGATTTTTCTAAAGACAAATACAATATTCCAAGCACAGAATCAGCACACTTAATTACATTTGAAAAGAAATGAAAGTGTAGATATTACAGTAGAATATAAGATACACAATATGTATTTTTTCATAGCAGAATACGTAGCATATAGATATATATTACACACAAAAGATACGAAGACAAAATGAAAGAATGAATGAATCTTTGAAGATGACACTGACTGATATGGAAGTGAAGATAGTGGAGTCAATTCATGTTCACATGACACAATGTGCTGAAACACTTTAATTTGGAACTAATAACGTATTTTGCTACTGGGGAGGACATCTCAACGTAGTGTGAAGACGATTAGCTAATAGCATGTGCTGTTGCATTTGTCATGTGACTGTATTTTCATGTGAATTGACTACATTATGGTTGTACTGATTTCTAAAAGAATGGTAAACCTTTTTTTAATCCAGTCTTTCTAATGTAGAGAATATCAATAATGAAATCAACATACGATATAAATACATTACTGCATAGTACGAATCAATCAGACATATCCTAAGTGATATATCATTGTTGTTAAATCCTTCTTTACCATCGTATAATTCATAAAATCAAAATGAATAAAATTCGTTGTGAAATTGGCAACTTTTGAGTTAAAAATCTTTGTAATTCGTTTCCTTTACAAATAATTAAAAGGTGATGTGTTACGATAAATGAATATAAACAAAAAACAGTTTTTGTCAGTTTAAGTAAACTGGAACATACGAAAACGCCATCTTTTAAGATGCTTGTTAGAGGCAGAAAAGGAAATAAAAACATTGAAAGTTTCATAGTGAATATTACAAATTCAATTCTGTGCGCACTTGAAGTTTTTCCTCACTCTTATGTGGTCATCATTCGTTCTTTAATCTCATAAAAGTAGGGAAAAATTGAATTACTGTTATATTTTTGCAAGATTGTTATTATTTATTTCAGCCACGTATTTTTTATATTTGGCTTAAAACAATTTGGAAGGATAGAGATGCCCTTAATTTTTGGAATCGTAAGATTAGGGGACAAGAAGTTATACAACAATCCATCAGACAATACTGAATTCTCTTTTTAGCCTGGACAGATATTATAGGAACCATCAATCGTTATTTCCTACACTAGATATTTATTGCCTACAATAGTTTTTCTAAATTAATTTTGCAAGAATATTGAATTTCCTTATTGCATTCACATGCAGTGTATCTTGAAAGAATATAATGTCTTAAAACAAAACTTTTGATGTCTCCTACTAAAAATTCTTTTTGGATAGCGATAGTATTGGCCCAAGAAGTCCCTGGTTCTTAGAAGGATATGTCATAAAGAATTAAGCTATCTGAATTTGTGATGCAGCTAATATATCATAGGGAAAGTCCCATCATGGTAACTGAAATTTCAATGAAACCACTTTTAATTAGATGTAAGAAGCAAGGAGATCAAAGCAATGATCCAATATCGAAAAAGTAAGAGGCTTGACCTGTGGATAGATAATTCCACTACTAAAAATGCCATCAGAAACAACATATCCCGTTCAGAGAAACCATTTGCTTTGAAGAGTAATATCATGCTTTCTTGCCACGTTAACGCTTTGCTGGAACTAAAGATATTTTACAGCTTCAAAAACTGTTGATTCAGTGGTATCAAGGTATTTTTTATCATCACTGAATTTCATCAGAAACTAGTTTTATATCATTATTAAAGTGGTATAAAATTTGTCCAGTGGAAATAGCATCGGCATTTGGGCATATGTAAATGTATTTTAAAAGTATTTCTTTGTAAAAACAGTTTTGGCGAAAGATTCGGATGTGGAGTTAATGTTTAGTTATTTAAGTATACTTAAAAATGATGACATAGGATGCATTTCATAGAACATTTTTAAAAATACGTTGGTTTTAAAGGAGTCCCTAAATTTAAAAACCCTTAGATTCTTTAAAAAATATTTATTTTTAATTATGTAACCATGTCATTAAATTTTTTTATCATTAACTACAAGAAAAATAAAAATAAAATAATTTAATTCTTTCTTCTGAAATAAACTATTCTCTTAACTTTATTTTTCTCAAGTTTCTTTGTTTTCTTTTTGGATTAAACAAGAATTTAACGCAACGCGCTATTTTTCAAGATGAACTTCTTGACAAACCCTTACATCAAAACTATATTGAGTTGCTGCATACAAGTGATTTTCTTATTACTCTTTTGAAATTTTGAAATTCGTTCATTTTTTTGTATCGGGTTTGAAAGGATTTCATTCAAGCAAACCTGATATTTGATCTATCTCAGTTATCTCATTTTACTGTAATGAAAAGAGACTTGTTGAAACATTTTATATACCAATGACAATTAATGAAATCCATAACTAAAGATTTTATTAGGAAAAAGTAAATATAGAAATATGAGGATTCATATTAGAGAGAACAGGTCTTTGTTATTGCAAAAACTAGTACCGATAGTTACTCATGAAAGTTTTATAAACGCTTATTTATAAATGTTATTGTCCAGGTCAGTTGCTCCATCATCCATTTTAATTCTACTTCATGTCGGTTCGATGTTTCTCAAAATGTAAAAAAGAACAAAGCAAAATGATGATGAACAAAATTGCAAATTTTCTAAATTTATTGTCAACAACATTAATTACTTTCGTTGTCTCTAAAAATTTGCTGTATAATTTTTTCGCATCGCTAATGTTAGCTTAATTGCAGACTTACTGTTTTAGAATCAAGAGTGAAAGATGCACAGCTGTCTAAATCCATATAGATTAAATAAAATTGTTTTCAACTCTAAGCCCTTTTTTTCCAAGATTTTTTTTCATTTTCTCATGATTTTATTTTTGATACTTACTTTAATGAAACACATTCGAATATTTTTAAATATATCACTAACGAAGTAAATTGCTATTTAGTTGCAATTATATGATCGTGCCATTTGTTTAGTAAAAATATTTGAAATGCGCTTTCTATGTTGTTTGAATCACCCTAGTTAATTTGTCTTCTTAGATTTTGTCCTGCTTTGAAGTTACACTAGGTCTCTCAGGGTCAGATCGTTTAATTTTAATTCATAGCTCAATCAAGGTACACTTATGAGATTTTTTCCACTGCTTCAAGAGATTTTACCCTCTACATATTTTAATAAACTATACCTGTTCAATCAATAATCTTAAATGGGATCAAAAATAGTGCAGCCATCTACAAATATGAGATTTAGTTTGGTTAGTTTAATTAGGTTAACAAGCATTTTTAGAAATCACATAATGGGTGTTATGAAACCTCTCAATTTTGAACTGTAGTAATATGAAAAGGGAATACTAGAACCCAAACTCTAAAATATAATTTTCTGTCTGTGTTCTTAACCAATGCTATTCATGAACTGAGAAGCTGATACAGGCTTTACCAAAACAAAATGACCTTGTGGTTGGGCCTGCTCCTACAGGTCTCCCACAAGCGAAACCTTATGAATGCACAGTAAGAAGACAACCGTTCCCTATGTATTGGTGGCATGCCAGACTTCAGGTACTATACAGATCTTTCAAAATCTTTTTGACTAGCAGATAGAAGCCTCACTTCCCCAAACAATGAGTTCTCAACTCATATCTTTAGTTTCACAAGCTAAATCAAATTGAAATTAAGTCATCATTGCCAATTGTCTTGCCAGAGAAGCATTAGACCAACGGTCCATAATTTCAGATTTAACAAGAATTTATTTATATATGTCACAGATTTTCAGCAATATCGAACCTCAAGCCTTCCTCTGTCTCTTTGGCTCTACTACAAAAGCACCACAGTCACAGCTTGAAGATGAGTTCTTTTTACAGGGCGCCATAATTTATAATTTAAGCAAGAGTGATGATTCATGATTTCACTTTTATAATTCCATGAGTAATACGTTTACTGTGAGTATGAGTATTTTTCTTACGCCTTTAACGATTTATCTCGTTTCATAGTAAGAAAGTTAGAATGCTCTCGTGTTTAAAAGTCTTTAATCTAAGATATTATTTATCGAACAGGACTTTTATTAAAGAATTTAAATAGTTACTGACTGAGCATCTCAATTCTTCTTTTTATTTTTAGATTACATTGCTCTTAAAAAAGAATTGCATTTATTTTCTTCGTCGCATCTATGAAAGAAATTCATTAATTCTTTTCTGCAATTCAGAGCTATAAACATCTGAAAGGCACAGTTTAACTGGTTCTTGTGTAAGCCTATCTATTCTGGTTATTGGCAGTATTCAAGACGCTACGGTTAAATTGCTGACTTGCATTGCTATAGCCGATGCCAAAAAGAGTTTCGATTTCAAAGTTTGTGGCGTTAAAAAAAGAAAAGGAGCTTTGATAATGGAATCAATTCACATGGAACACAGCTACTGAGATTCAAAAGTCAAATTTCAAAATCCATTTCTCCCTTTGAAGGAAGGATTTTAAAAAATGTAGAAAATCGCAGAAAAGCCTAAAATTATATGCAATTAAATGTGAAATGATACGCATAGACACGAATGTTATGAAATGTGGCATCATTGGAATTGACTCCATAGAGAAAGGGATAAATCATGTTTTTGAATTTCAGCTATCATTTGATTGCGGTTTGGATACCAAATGGCTTCTTCTCCTTCAAACATTCGAAGATATCTTCAAAAACGATTAATTAACTTCCTCCTTGTTCTGATGTTATTAAAACAATTTTTTAAAAAAGAAATTAAGAAATGAAAGAACTGTTAAGTTCTTTAACAATTTATATGACAGCTGATTTGTACTTTTAGTGAGAAGGATATTTTTCATGGAATATGTAACATCCAATTAACCTAACTATTCTGTTATCTGTAGCAGAAACAGATTGAAGACAAAATTGTTTTTTCCGACATGCAACATATTCCTTTTAAACTTGAATACACTAAAACATGTAAGTGAAAACTTGATAAATTTAAAACATATTAAATACAATATAGAAGAACAATATATAAACTTTAATACATATGCAATGAGTATCTACAAGATATTACAGACATCATGATACTAAAGTTGATAAATTAAATGAAAAACAGACAATAATTCGTGATATAGCAGCATAATAGATAACCTGAAATGTGTGCTAAAATATAAACGGGCATTAAAGCTGGTCTCTTATGAAAGAGTTTATTCTTTTTCATAAATTTAAATAAAGAATGAATATATTTTAATCGAGAATATAAATGCCAATATGTGAATTTTTGTGAATATTTTGAAGTCAATTTTCCATTGCAGCTGCTTTACAATTCTTTTTGGAAGAGAATTTAAATGTCACAGCAAATGCAGCGTAAGTCAAATATATTAACATATGCTTAAAAAAAGATATCACATATAACCTAAAATTGTTTGAATGCAAAAATTACTCATGAAATGAATGATAAATCATAAAAATAACATTATTATGTGCGAATTTCGAATTAACAAAAATGTTTATCATTTTAGCCATGTATGAAATGAAAAATTATGAATGTCGGGCATTTTAAGAATTTTTTTTTTTTGCATAAAGCTAAATATATCTATATAAGATGAAAAATTTCTGAAATTTAAGCCACTTTCTTTTTGATCAGAAAATGAATAATCTGATATTCATTATGAAAAGTGTCATTTATTGATAGTGATATAAATATTTAGAGACATTTTTAAGTGTAAAACATCAAACTTAGTGGTACATACTATGTACTTATGGTAACATATTATCCATTAAGAGAAACAAGCAATTTTAAATGGAGCCCAGAGCTTGTCTTCTATAAAATCTATAATACATCCAAGCAATTTCTGGAAGAAGAAAAAAGAAATTCATATATGTAATATCCATGTAATAATTTTTGAATGAAATTCATGCATAAAACCTTCAAATTTAAATGTAATTCATGCATATAACATCCATTTACTCATTTATGAAAGAAGATCATGCCTATGAAATCCATGTAATAATTTTTCAACCAAACTCTTGTATATACTTGAATAGATATTTTGAATTCTTATGTAATCACGTAAAGTATATGAACAAATGTATATCAAGGTTTCTACTATATCTACTACAGAAGATGAAATTCATCCTGGGCTCCACAAAGATATATCTCTCATGATAGAGATTCACCAACACAAATGTCAAACAGTATTCAGAGTGAATTATCTGAATGATAAAAGAAAACGATTGCAATGACACATATATTCATACAAGGTTTCTTAATGAATGTTTCACTATTATTCAAACAACATATAGTGATTAGATAGATTAGTGGACGTTACTCATATACACTACACATTTAAGGTGCACAAATAGATAAATGAATTCAATGACCACAAAACAAAAGTTTAAAATGTTAGTATTATTTCACTGGGAATATTCATCCATTTTCTATAGTTTATTCAACAATAAACCAATAAATTACATTTAAATTGACAACATGACAATTTAAATATGACTTTGTTTGGGAATGAAAAATATATTCTTCAACAAAAAAATACGATTTCACTGTACAAGAACATGAACATGAGCAATATAGGTGGATTCATGACTAGTATATTTAATAAATTGCAGACTCTATAATTTATATTGCACACAGCATTTATATATATATATTCTAGCTGTTATAATATCATAGAATTATTAAAGCACATCCTTCCTTGTCAATACACATAAACAGATAACTTGAATAAAGTGCATACACTTTTAGATCTGTAGAAAATGTAGAGCGAGGTTTCTGAAAGTTCCCTCTAATATTACATTTCATCTTAAGGAATCACGTCCTTTATTTATATCAGAGCTTGTCATGACTTATGTTGTTATATGATATAAACAACATATTTAAAAGTTTGCATCAGCCATTAATTAAAAAAGGGTGAATTTAATTGTATTAAGTTTCATGTAAGCTTCTGGTATCAATCTAAGTACTTTGTTATCACCCCCCCCCTTTTTATTTATGTAAGTACTGCGAAATGTCCAAAATAACATGTTGCAGATGAAATAAGTTTAAATAGCCTTGTGAAATCTATTTTGCTAATAACCAAAAAAAAATATTTATTTGAATGTACCTGTAACTGGAACATACCATTATAAATTATCAATATGCAGATTAGCAAAATTGTATGTTATTAATGTTTATTGATTATAGATTTTTAACTGCAAATAGGTCCCTAGAAAAATTATTTGTACAATTTTAATTGAAGAGGGTAATAAATGCACTACCTTAAATAATGTTGTTGATGCCAATCAATGTTGTGAAGCGTGAATAATGCCGTGAATTGTTCTGTTTAGCTTTCTAATTATTGTGTATATCCACTGAAATGTTAAATGACCAGACAGCGAATAAAAATTCCAAAAATGTAATTCCTTTAATATTTCGAGCTAATGTTTTTTAACTATTAACGATTTTGTAAATTTATTTTAAACTTTGGAATACTTACATATGATATATTAAAATGTTTTTCGCCTTTGAGGGGACGAAGTTGAAAGGTTTAAATAAGAATATGTTTAAAAAATGACAGAATAACTTATGAACGTTAGTAAGTGCAAGCTTTTGCTACGAGCACTTAAAATATGTTTTTAAATGTTATTTTTTTATTAACAATTTTGGGAAAACACTACAAAAGCAAGAAAATAAAATCGAATATATTGATAATATGGAAGTAGTTATCTCCAGGATATATTCTATGTTGATAAAAACAAATTTTTGGAAAATGAAGCAAAAGTGGGAATAAAGCAGGTAGTTCTGGTTTAATAAGAAGTAAAATATTGTGTTAAACTTATAGTAACATAGTGTCATGTGCTTAAAAGAATTATCTTTTCGATAAAGTATAAACTTATCCTTGAAAAATTTATGCCAGCTGATCGAAAGCATTTTCATCCAAGCTCTGTAACCAGTTAAAAATCATCATATTTCTTTCATATTTCGAGAGAGGCTTTCCTTTGTCCCGCTCTATATCTTTTACAGTTAAGCTGAGTGTCTTATTGACTCCATGAAATCCTACAGCAGAAATTTGAAGCTCGTGTCTAATAGATCGACCGAGTTCAGTAGAAATGTGGAATTGTGGTAATGGGGTGTGAGCACCTGGAGCATCTGAGGGTGCATAATTGGACGAATCATCAAGTGAACCTGGAGCGCCACTGGTAGACGCTGTTGGAACCGGTACAGCAATTGATGGCAAATCCAAGCTCAGTTCACTTCTGGTCAATCGCTCTAACGCCTTATAAGTGGACTCAAGACGTCTTCTGATATATACCTGGCGAACTTTTTTGTTAATGGCACGGACGAAGTCGATGGCCGTTATTTCTGGATGCTCAGAAGCATAATTAGCAAGGGTTTGGGGTGATGGTAGCTGAGATGTGGTGGACACATCACCAACAGCAACCCATGTCGAGCAGGAACGAGAGGTGTACTCTAATCTACCATATGGCATATCATAATGCTTCCAGCTATTAAGGATCATTTCAGATACAGAAGATCTCAGATTTTCCTTCTCGGAAGACGTTACTACGTTTTGATCTAAGTCACTAGTGCTAAAACTTCGCATCAGCCCTAACATGGAAGACAAAGCGCCGCAATTGCGGATGGCTTCATTTTCTTCTTCATACAGGACATCATCAGTAACGCCTCGTTTTCCGTATTGTTCGGATGGTACTTGTAACAAGCCTACATTATTGTTTCGGGCTTTCGTTTTACGGGCAACCCACCCACCAACACCTCCATCCATGATAACAGGGCTACGTCTTTCATCTCCCGATTCAGCGCTATCACCTCCAGAATGATTTTTAGATCGAAAAGCTGATCCACGCATACGGCTAATTTCAGATCCTAAACTTGATAGAGACATTAGAGATAGATCTGTTGCAAAAGACTCGTGACTTGGTGATCTTAAAATTCCTGAATTAGTAGAATTTGCTGGCGATAAAGTGCCAAATGGAATTATAGATGACACAGCAGAAGGAGCAGTGCAAGATACCGTCTCGTTGTTATTCTCGGTTTTCACTTTATTCATGACTTAAAAAACAAATGAAAATAAAGATTTTAAAATAAAATATTGGAAAAAGTTCATTTTCCTTTCGATAATTTCTCTTTTTTGATATATCTTTTTATAGAAAATCTGCTCAAAATATAAATAAATTCTCCAAATGCTCTGTGGTTCTCACAATTGCATCCAGACCTCACAATAGTAATATTTGAGGCTTAGTTTCTGGTTCCACGGTAGCTCTCATGAAAAGAAACTAAAGAAGAAAAATATTTCAATGTCTTATTTCATAAAATAAAACAAAAATTATTACATAAATAAAAGAAAGGAAGAAAATAATTTTTCTATTAAAAATAAAATATGCTTTTAGATTATTCAACGCTAATATCAACTACTGTATTTGCATAGTTGCTCATTTTCAAATGTGAAATACTATTACGTGTTAAAGAATACGGGAGATTATTTATAAAGAACACTCAAATTAAGTAATACGTAACAAGATTTTATTATTGTATGGATATCTATAAAAGAATTTTTTTAATTATCTGAAAAAGCATAATGCATTGTACTTATAAAAACATGAATTTATTTCTAAACAGGTTTACTTGCAGAAATTTATAAAGCAAAATTAATAAAATTCAGATTGCATGCTACTAATTAGGATTACTCTTTTTAGATATATAATCACTTTTGAAACCTTTATTTTTTTAAGATTCTTTAACTCGTTGATGCTCCATTGTAGTCGTTCCTCTATCTAGATGACTTCGTACTGGCCTCTGTTGAAGCTGAGCACTTGGGAATGATAAATGGTAGGTGAAATATTTTATAAAGGCGTCTTGTTAGAATGACCAGTCTGAAAAGATAAGAACAAATTTTCACTTTATCTTTAAATATTAAATACATTAGTATAGTAAATAATAAAACTGCGAAACTGGAAATTCATCCATCATGAGAACATATTTTTGACATATTTTCTCCATACAGACCATATACATAATGTTTAATATATTGAATGTTTCATCTTTCATAAATAAATGATACTAACGGTTACATAATAGTAAAAAAATAACACATTGAATGCTAAGTCAGTCATCCATTTATGCATTGCCCCACTTAATATCTTTAATGAATAAATATTTTTTTAATTACCTAAACAATTATTTGATCTCCCACTGATATTTTGAGTATCAAACCTTGGCATTCTATGCTTTAATACGACAATGCTAGAAACATGTTTTATAATATAACAAGAAATTATGCTAATAAATAAATAATTATTTTTTATTTAAATTTTTTCTCAAAATACTTTTTATATATATTCAAAAAGTAAATCATTTGATTAAAGAAAAGAAGAAATACTAAATATAATGTACCATATTTAGTACGTTGACATTTCAAAATAAGACACAAAGGTAGTTTAAAAACAATTTTCAGGGGGAAATTGAACCCATGCATTCAAAATAACGTTGTTTCCTCTATTTTGAGGGTACAAAATGAATTATATAAAGAAATAAATGATATATTTAGATTGCAAAAATGCGAAATATTAACAATTCCTGAATTTTGTGCTTTTTCGATGAAATACCAGGAAATTTTAAAAATGTGCATCACGTCTTAAAAAAGAGATTAAAAAGCTTTTAGTGTAAAAAAAAATTGCAAAAAAAAAATATTTCATACTGTATAACTTTTAAAGCAAAAGTAGATGGAAATATTTCATTAAAACGTTTATAATAATTTTTTTATTGAATTTCCTTATTATTATTTTTTTTTCTATTTGGGATCGTGGAAATTTTTCTGATAGAAATGAGACCTCGAAGGTCTGTTTTACTCTCATTCTCCTACACCACCCAACACAAAAAAGTAAAGCGAATTGAAAAAAAGTTAAGCACTATATTATTTAATACTATACAAAACATTTTACTTTATCGCGGAAAAATAGTCGCTGAAGAATAGAAAAGTATTTCTATATGATCATTTACAACTCTTTTTTACAGTAATGCATGATTACATGAAGCACACGCACAAAAGAAAACTTCACTACTGAAAATGTTTTGTATGAAAAAAAAACTGAAAACTGAAAAATGTTTTTATTAATAATATCTTTTGAATATAAATTGGTCTGCCTTTAAAGAACAGATTATAGGGAATTTTTTCAAAAATCAATACATATTCTGTCAAATTTCTTTAACTGAAATGTTTCTATCTATATTCTATTTAATGAGAATTAATTCAAATATTTCACAAAATTCTGAATTATTCCAAATCTGTAACTGAAAGTTGTGCTATTTTTCCAAAGCTATTAATTTTTCGTCTATCTGTCTTTCATTTTAGAGTTTTTATTCATAAATAACTATTTTAGAATGAATTCGTTGGTAAATAAACCACTGACAGAGAGCGATATGCAATTTATTTACATTCATTTTTACGATACTGAGAATGTAAATAAAGAGGAGGGGAGAAAACCGATAAAGATATCAAACCCACGGCCCTTTTCTTTTGGTGACGGGAATGAAAATTGCATTTTTTGATTAATGCGTCGGCTTTCATCAGACCAAATATGACAAATATGAATGCTCATGGTAACGTTTGCGTGAAAATGAACCTCATCGATCTATGTAATTTCACATGGTCACGCATCTACAGGCACCGTCCAAAGACATATGGAATGGATCCCACCTACAAGCGGTCTTGTTTTGATATATGTTCCATCAAAGCGCTCCCCCCTCCCCTACGTTCTCCTTTGCACGAGGACCGATTCTTAAGGGGAGAAACGAAAAAGTGTAAATCATTTTTCCCCCAGAGAAAAACAGGTTACATACTATAGAAAGAATTTGTTTACCTGATGGAAAAGAACAGCAAACGCTGCTACATGTGCTTTAAGAAACACTATAACTTGTTGCATTATTGGAACGAAAGTTGCGTTCATTCTTAAAAATTCAACAGATTTGTAGATTTGTAGTTCACTAAATTTTTATGAAATATTTTCAGCTTGCATGATGAAGACGAATTCTTTAATTCAGAAACAGAAAAGTTCAAAACAAATCTGAGCTTCATAAAAAAAATCAGCAAAAATTTAAAAGGTTTTGTTTAACTAACTTATATAAAATCAACAGTTCTTCGAGGAGCTCTGTGCGTTGTTCCCTTACTAAAACATCAACCTGCTCTGCTCCAGAATTTTAGTTTTCACAGTACATAAAATCTTTTTCTTGTGAATAGAGATTGCTGAAAAGGAAATCAGCGAAGAAATTCTGGATTTGTTTGCAAAATATTTAACTTGAATGAGGCAGATGGTTTTTTTTATTTCAGGAATGAAAAAAGCTCAAATCATTCTCCCTTTTCTTAAAAATGAAAATAACAATACAAATGAAAAATGAAGTGATTTTTACAGTCGAAAAGTTTGGGTTTCTGATATAAAAATAAAAGTGAATATCGCTACATGTCTTTTAAAGTTGTTCTGTTCCTTGTTTCATTGCTGAAGCATCTCTTCAATCTATTTTTCTCAGAAAGGTTAGTCTTAAAATATTTCCCATGGATAGAAGATTCCCCCAAAATAATCGACAAAGGAATATTCTTTGGGGTTTGAAGCAATATTTTTAACAAAAGTAATAAAGACAAATTTTTCAATCCAGAAACAAAAAAGGGCAAATCATTTATCCTTCCCTTGAAAGGCCTTTTTTTAAACTAATATTTTATTAACTTTATTGAACCAACAATATAGGACACCCTTACTTGTTCTTTAAAGAAGTTCTGTCCCTCACTTCATTACTGAATCATCTCATTGATAGATTCTGTTCTGAATTTTTAATTTTTGTAAAACATAAAATCATTTTCCAGTGGATAGAGGTGTCGAAAAGGAAAAAAAAAACACGAGGATACTTATGTTCTGATTTTTCAAGCAAAAGATTTAGCTTTTATTATGAAGACAAAGTCTTTAGTTTAGAAGCGAAAAAGATGTATTGGATTTTCTATTCGTCTTCCTGCCCTGGCCCCCTCCCGAAAAAACGATGCATACAATTGAAAAGACTTTGTTTAATGCATATAAAAGCAAAAGTAGATGTTATTACCTATGCTTTGAAACAGTCCTGTATCTTTCTGTATTATTGATGTGTCTCATTTTTCCATTATTTCCAAAAGATTCGATAGATTTGTGTATCTGTTCTGAACTCGAGTTTCAGCTTTCAAAGAATAAAAAGTTATTTTCTTGTGAACAGAGATTCCGGAAAAAGAAATCGGAAAAGAAATCCATGTAAATTCATTTTTTTTTTATTTCTACGAAAAATAAAATCATATTTCTGCGGGTTGTGGTTACATGGGAAAGTTTTGTCGGAATTTCACCATCCGGAATTCGTTTTGTGCACGATTATTTTACATGATTCCTTGAATTTTTTTGAGTCGATCTGGAATAGTCTGATAACATTACAGTGCACTAGAAAACGATCACATATGCATCAATAATCCTTTATGCTAGGAAAATTCTGGAAGCATCTCGGAAATCCATTTTGGATCTCGGATTGTCTAAATAACGTTTTCCAGAAGTAAGTAGTGCATTTATAATGAAAAATTTAATAATAAATACCGAGCTTTGAAAATGTGGAATAGGAACTAAAATGGGATTCTTTACAATAGATACAAATTAGGGAAATTTAAGAAATCTTCGATTATTTTAAACGATCCAGAATCATAAAGTTCTTGTTATCTTTTATGTATTTTTCTTAAGTAAAAAATAAGCTAAAGCGTTATTTTTGCAATATTTTTCATGTTATTTTTTGAAAGAAAGAAGCCATAAATTTTACACACTGATTTTAGGATGCATTTTCAGCCAAAATGGAGAATAGTTTAACAGATTTTATTCACTAAAATTATGTTAAAAAAGTTTTGCCTACAAAAAAAAAAAAATCGGATTTTTTTGTATTTCTTTTCTAACAAACAGTTCTTTATGGTTCTTTATGTTTTTCAGAAAATTAATCTATCTTCCTTAATAACTCAAACTTTGAACATAGGAGGAAATGTGAACAATGACCTTTGACGATTTGATTATCTTCAAACGTTTGTTGACAAACACTTAACAGTTTTTGCTGAATTTGAAAAATGAATTTTAAATCTGAAGTTCTAACAGTTTAAATTTTATTTTTGAATTTTCATTGTTTTAATGTTCGCTGAAGTCAAGCAGTTCTGAACTTTTTTTAAACGATGAAATTTTATCCGCTAATTATTAAAAATTGGAGTTATAAGTGAAGTGCAGATAATAATCTTATGGAGACATTTTTATCTAATTGTAATTGAACTAATAAATATTTCTAAAATTTTATTCTCAATTTTCATGACGAATTTCTTATTTCGATTCTTGATATCAAAATCTATCCAAAAAATTTGGTCTCTTGTTCAAAATGCATATAAATGGATTTACAAACATGATGAATAACTTTTGAATAAAATATTCTTTCTGGTGATTCTAATCAAACTTGAGGAAGATAAGGATTCATGATGCAGGCAAAATTTGGCGTCTTTTGTTTAACAAAGTGATTTGAAGCACCTAGGGAGCTAGTGTGGTAGAAGTCTATATATGGGATGTATTAGCTTCTCGAAGGGCATTTAGGGGAAACTAACTCGCATCTGTTATTAGCTATATGCTTAAAGGAAAATAAAAGAACCTTCAACAACTAAACGGATCGCAATTTTTGCGAATTATTCTTCATTAGATTGATCCTGAATTTATTAGTTTTTTTATAATATTGATTAAGATAAAAAAAATTATTAATGCTTTATACTTACATTTGTATGAACATTGGATCATTTTCACCTGAAAGATGAATTAATATTTTCAAAAGAATTCCATTGAATCAAACTTCACTTATTAAGAGTCAATCATTTAGCCAGAATTTTTGATCTTTTTATTTTAATAGTTTCAAATGCATTTATATGAACATTTAATAAATTATTTATCAAAGATTTATTACTACCTCTAATTCATTTACATGGACATAAAACTTGTTTCACATAAAAATATATTACCACTTAAAGTGCACTTGATTTTCTTTAAATCAATCTTAACGCTAAATTTTTTTTATAAAGTAACACAATTTCTTCTAAAAGGTTAATTAAAGCATGAAATTATTTAAGCTCATTTACACTCAATTTAAATTAGCTTCACCTTAAATCTTTATTACCTCCATTCTTGAAAAATTGCTGCAGGAGATGAGAAATTTTGTAGATTCCTGATAAAATAGAAATTTCTTACCTCATCCTGCTATTATTGCTTGTAGATTCTCATTTACGAAGGAAAATGCGACTAATAAGCTTTCAAAAGAAGATGATATTGGATAGAGGAGTTTTGAGATATTTACTCTTAGATCAAACAGTAGAAACAAAAACACTGGAGAAGAGAAAATAAGGACGAATAACTGGAGCCATCAATGTTGAATAAGTGGAGTAGGTAAATTAAAAAAAAATTGAAAATAAATGCTATGAAAAATAATTTTTTCCCATAAATCAATTGTTTTACCAGCAATGATATCATTTCATTCCGAAAAAAACACCGATGTTTAAACAAATAGAAACCAAACTGTAAAAAGAGCGAATATTTTTATTCAAAATTTAAAAAAAAGAAATCCAGTTACAATGGATTTCCAATCAATCTAACTTCAGTAATCTGGGTTGTTGAGAGAAAGAAAGTTTTTTTAAAGCCTTTAATCAAAATTTTCTAAAGTGAAAATAAAAAAAGGAACTGAAATTTAATTTGATTGATATGTAAAAACAATTATATATTGATATGATTTATGAGTGTAGAAAATGAAAACTATAATGTTTTTAAATCATTAAATTGACATGTTATAAGCAAAATTCATTTCGCCCCTCAAAAATAATCTATCTTCACCGATTTGACAATTTTCTGGATAGAGTCTGATCTCCATTAATTGAGATAATTGGAGCTTTTTTATAATTTGAGTCAACTACAATGCAGCGTGAAAAAAACCAATAAATAAGTGCTTGATTCCGCTTCAGTTCGAGTCAACTACAGAACAGCACCAAAAATTCATTGTCTCCAAAAAATTTATAAATAGGGAAGATATAAGAATGACTTATAATGTCTTTACGTAAAATGAAAAGAAAACGTCTTGTCTGTCCTGAAAAGAAATGTCTTTATCGGATATTTATTCACATTACCTTTTTAAAGAAAGAACCAATCCATAGAAGTGTCCATAAGGTGGCAGATTAATTTGTTTTATCAACACTACGAAATATACTTGCTTTTGAAATAAATATATAAATTTTAGCTACTTTAAAAAACTAGCGCAGCGTCAGAGACCCCAAATAGTAGGGTTTTGATACTGTTTTCATTTCGACTTCCATAATTTCCTGAATCTAGTTACAAATCGATATCCAACAGAGCACAAAAATAATCAATACAAACGATGTAAAGAGTTTCATACAGCATCATTTTGTGGGGTAAAATATGAAAGAAATGATCTCAAAATGTAATATGCTCAATAAATGTAATCAATAACATATGCTCAGAGCGTTACATTTAATGTAGGGGAATCAGTCACGGAAATGGTTGGAAAGTTGAAATTATATTATTTTTTAAACTTGTTTTTAATAGTATCTTCTCCAAGTGTTTTTTTTTGTTGTTGTTGTTAGGTCTGAATTTTTGTTGAAACATGAAAAGGCAATTTTGCATTATAAATATTATCCATTAGTGGGATATTAATATTGAAGAGAAAGGATCAAGCTATGAGACCTCTCTCTCTATAAGAGAGATTCGCTATTATTTAATGTTATTTTTTATCTTTTTTTTAATAGTTACTTCTCCAGTTATATATTTGTTTTGTAGTTACAGGACTGAATTTTTGTTGAAGTGTGAAAAGCCATTTCTGTGCTATAAATACTATCCATTAGCGGGGTATTAAAGTTAAAGAGGAAGGATCAAACTAATATACTTTTTTCTCTCCAAGCAAACTCACTGTTATTTAATATTTATTTGTTTTCATGAATAGTTATAAAAATAAACATACTTAACAGTGCTTTATTTATTTTAATAAACACGTAAGAAAATAGTTAGTTATTCAAAATTTTGTTCTGTATGATTATTATAAAAGAATACGGGCCCCATCCCGTGGGAAGAGAAGGGGGGGGGAGGAGAAAATTTTCGTGACCGTCATTCGTTAACGCTGGTTGAAACTGAAGAATAGGCCAATTATTTTCTAGAAACCTGATAACATTGGTTGATGCAGTGATCACCTCAAAAGAATATTTTTGTGTACATCTTTTCGGCATCAGAGGATTTTATTATGAAGCTAATGATTACATTAACAGCGTTTACATTAAACAATATCCCCTTATTTATTTTCATAATATTTTCTACGCTATACCATTGAAATTGCAATCCACAATTACAGAAGCTCTATTTGAAATTAAGTGATATTACTGAAATAATTATAATAAAATTTTATATTAAATTCTTTATACGATCATGTTATTTCAAAGAAGAAGACTGTAAATCATATGTATTTGATACTTTTTTGACGGTCATATCAGTTTTGATGGATACGATCGTCGAGAGAGAGTTTTTTTTTCAGTGCTGCAAAGCTTTTCGTTGATCCAGAGCGTACAAGATTGATCACTCATCATAGAAATATTAATATATGTGCAATTGCTTCGGAAATATCGCGTGATATTATTTAGATTCGAGAAAAATAAACAGCATTTCCCCCATGTGATTGATATCTTCTTGTATCTGATACACGCAACTGTCAAGATAAGATATAAGTTTTAAGATTTGCATTCCATACATTCAAATCCTTATATTTGGAACAGAACGTTTATCTTTCGGGTTTATGAAACTTTGTTTACAGAACTAAATCGTAAAACTTTGGAAGAATTTAGAATTTTTTTTACTGACTATTAGATGAATCTGTCAACGAAATATTGATGCTAAAATGTGAACATCTTCTTAGAATGAAAACAATTTATTGCTTTAGATTTTTTAACCTTTTAACAGCAAACGTTTCTAAAACTTTTTGTGTTTAAGAATAAAATTTCACCGTCGGAGGATTCTAATTTCAGATCCAAAGTTCTCTTCAATCGCATCAAGGAAAGGGCTAATTTTTTTTGAAAAAAAAAAAGGAATGTCTAGAATATATATATGGGTATTTAATATGTATTATGTAAAAAGCATGATATCATAGACAACTTATTAAAATATAAAGATATAATATTTTTTATATTTTAAACTTTTATGGTTATTATACTTAATACTCTTTCGATATAAGTACTGGCAGTTTTGAAAGGTGAAGGTATAAATTTCAAATGTCTTTTCCTTAAATAACATACATATTTAGAGTATACATATTTGTGTAGTGTATAATATACATATTTGTATTTAACTCCAAAATTAAATAGAATAACTGCTGGAACATTTACTGAGTAATTCATTGGAATTTTTAATACACTTCCAACGAAAACATTTGATTTTGATCTGAAGCTTTTAATGTTAATTTGTGCGATATTTTGGGAATAATTATTCAACAGTTATGTTATATATATCATGAAAAGGTATAATTTTTATCTACAGCTATTTTTATTCATTATGAGGAAATTTTTGATGATTATGATACAAAAATTATTTCGAATAGAGAAGGACTCCGTATACTTTTTGCACTTGACCAAGAAAAAACTATTGATACTTTTTTTTTTGAATAAAAAGAATTGTGCTCCCATTTTTCACTTTATTGTCAAAACCAAGGAGTGTCTAATAAAGATGAAGTGTCAGTTAATGTTAAATAAAAGAAACGATCATTCTAAAATAATTATTTAGAATAATTTTTGTAAATCCTATTATTATTTATCTGATTTCTAAAACCAAGACTTCTTATTTCTTAACTATTTTTGTTTTCAGATATCATTAAATAAAAAAGTCCTGGAAGAATTTCCCTACCATACTATTCTTCTACTCAATTTTATTTAAGGATTATCTTTAATTTAAGATGCATTGATTAAAAGGAATGAAACCAACTTCAGATATTATTTATATAGCCATATTATCATATTCTCCTTTTTGATAAAATATTGACGGATACTCTTGCTAAAGAACTCATAAATTAAATCAAATTAATGGATAAAATAGTGAACTATTGAAAGTTATTCACTCTTAAATTATCTTAACAACAATCACGAAAATTCGGCCATTTCTGATATACCTTATTTTAGTTTGCCAGAAGCAAATCAAGGTTGTTTCTTTTAATAGCAATACAGACTAGCCTACAATGTAATTCACATATCTAAATTCATAGAAGTTTTATTTAGTGAAATAATTATAATGTTCAAGCAATTATTATGCATAATTGTTCAAACATTACGCTGGTGAGAAAAAAATTCTGCGAAGTTCTTAAAATAGCAATTTGTATTCCTATTGAAAGCGTTAATTCGTCTTGAAGCAGAATTGCAATTTTTCATTGTTAAAAAATTAGGCAGTGAAAGGGGTGGAATGTAAGAACAGTTTTTTTAAACTCAGAATGAAATTTTTGTAGTCCCATTTTATAATTTGATCCAGTTTAATTTGTGAATGAGGACAAAAATAAAGAGTTAAAGATTCAGAGAAAGGTGCAGTAATTTAAGACTTGCAATTATGTCTCTGAAACAGAGGAGAAAATCGTTTTAATAATAGTTTTTAAAACCTACCACCTGTTCCTGATTTTAAAAATTGAATTACTTCTAATTAACGATAACTATTATTAATTAGACAAACATTATAATTATCTGTTCATGATCAATTGTCGGAAAAGAGCTTCTTAATTGTTAGTCCTTTACAAGAGATGAAGGTGATATCTGAGTATTTTAGCTCTTATGGATATTTTAAGTAAAATTAGACGGAATTATATCGGCCTCCAGTCTCTTAGAATTATTTTATACATTGATATGAGCAACAGGACGAAATTATCATTTCATTCAATTTCCACAACATTTTGATAAAGATTTTTTTTTATCATTGACTGTGTAAACAATAGCTTCTTGAACATTCTTGCTATATTTATTTTACATAGTATAATTTTCTGTTGAAAATTGTAAATTTTGTGCAATAATCATAGGTTTTAACATTGTTGCAGATTTTAAATAAGCATTCTCTAAGTGATACTTTCGTTAATATAAAAATCTTGCAATCAGATACTAATAGTATAAATAGGAGATTACTACACCTTCTGTTTTCTTTTATCTCTACAATAATAAGAAATGTCCCTTTTTCTATAAAAGGACAGTTATGCTATCTTTGGCACAGCATAGCCGAATCTGGTTCTGGTGCCATTAAACCTCACAATATTATACTTTAAAAATACGCAAACTTGATAGCATCAGGTTTAATGAGGGATAGCTAAATCTTTTGCTTACTTTTATTCTCGCAATAACGATAAATACCTTTTTTCCCATAAAAAGAAAATGATACCATGTTTGGCACTATATAGACGAATGCAGTCATTAACTACACCGAAAAATATTATACCATAAAAGTACAAAAACAGATAGCATTAAAATTTCTGACGGATAAATGGATCTTTTGTTTACTTTTATCCCTACCATAACAATAACATCTATTAACTTATTTTCCTGCAGATAGATAATTTTATCATGTTTGGGGTGATATAACCAAATTTGACTTTGGGGCCATTAAACTTAAAAAATACTAAATCATTAAAGTATAAAAATTTGCAAAAACTATTCTACTGGAAGAATACGCAGTTACTTTGTAAAAATATTTAATCAAATTCAGAAGGCAGGAAATGAATGTTTATAAAGTCTTTAGCTCTCTTGCACTCAAGTCTACATGGTTATTTATTGCTTAACCGATCTACCATTGTCCTATTTCTTTATCACTTGTTTAAGTCATATTTCTGCCAAATGCGGATAACTTTGACATGGAATACACAGTGTTACATAATTTATTATTTTTCATGAATATGATAATCCATAGATTGTACAAAATAAATTAGGAATTATTATCTGAGAATAAAAACACCGCACCTATAAAAGGCATGCTTATATATTTTTCAAGACAACGCAACCGTGACTTTTGATGTAAATGTGCATCATTTACCTTTAAAATAAGATCGTAATAAAATCAAAAATGTTTGTATCATACTCGGGTGTATAATTCATGAATGAGAAACATCAATAAAAATAGTAACATACTTTTCCTGAAGAATGAAGGAATGATGATAATAATAAAATCATATATCAATTAATATTAAGTCGGGTTTGTTGATCTAAAAAATTCTGTAATAGAAATTATAGTGACAAATAATTGTAATAAATAAGAAATTTTCAATATAATTCTTTTTATTTCTTCGATCTAAAAAAATCTAATATATGCACTGTGCCATAAAATATGCAATACTTATGAATAGTTGAAATTTTTTCTGATATTATTAATTACTGAATTTTTAGAGGGAATGTAAAATCATATTTTGGGCAGAAAGTTTGGTAATTTTTGCATAATAACTGCTTTAAATGTCTACCGCAAGCATTTAACTTATACAAAAATTCTCTTTGAATGAATTAAAATGAACTAGGTTCTTTTAAAGATCAGATACTTAACTGATTTTTCTATACTAATACCAAAATGATTTTTGCACCAACTTCATGATAATTTGTGCTAATTTATTGAATTGCTAAAATTGCTCAAAGAGACAACAGTTGAGATCTCAAACAGAAAAGAAACTGTGATAAGCTATTACTTATTATATGTTAAGCAGCATAAACTCTTCGTGTAACTTTATGGTGAACTGATAAAAGCAACAACACTCAATGTATTTATCTCAAAAATTTTGAAAGTAATTATCTCAAAAATTCTTAATATTATTTGCAAGCAATTATTAGAATTATTATTCAATCTGATTATAAAATAAAACGAAGTAATTTATTTAGGAATTATAATTACTTACTTTAAAGTTACCTAACATTAATCATCTAAAGTTACTTTTTAAAATAAACCTTAAGACTCGGAACCCAAAGCAATTACACAAAAATCTGAAAACCCAACAAAATAACACAAAACAATAATAGTTCTTGCTACTTATCCCTTTTGCACTCATGACATAAATATTAATATAGTACAGTGGAGAATAATATGCGTAACAGAAATAAATTGTGACAATTTGTATTGATAATGGTTATACATTTAATCAAAATTCTATGGAATAAATATCGTTTACCTTTTTGAACTATGTAATAGATAATCATTAAATTAAAATTAATTTTAAAAGATTGTAAAGGCTCAGATCACATAGCAATTATACCCGTATCTGAACCGTGCAGGTCCTTGAGCTATAATACATAATAGTTAATAGAAATCAGTTCATGCAATGCGTTCCATCTTCACTCGAATATTAATACAGCACACTGCAGAATAATGCTCATAATAGAAATAAATCCTACGCATCTACCTCTCTGATTTCCCTTCTCCGAGTTTTCTAGAGATCAGCGTGAATTTCTCATTAACATGGAATGCGTACATAGTTAGAGAGCAGAGCTCCTCTAATTAAACCCATTTCTCTCCAAATGAAAATTCAAATCAGATGATATGCTATTTGAACTGGAAGCCGTGATGAAAGCTCTTTCGTAGAGTTTTCTGAGCGATTTGCATTGTTTGCAGACCTGTCTCGCCTTTGAAGGCAATAAAATTAGTAGGTGATGTTGGTGAAGGTGACTTATGATAGGTCTGAAGCTCACATACTTAAAAGAAAAAAAATCTAATAAAATAAGTTTTTCTGTGAAAGGTGTCTGCTCTTTTATGACGAAGTATAAAATAAAGTTTTATACGAATTTTGCAAGACTTTTTGTCTGCATCTATTATTCATTAGATAAATTGTTAACAAACGTATTTCTAAGATATTCTTTTCTATACTTATTAATTATTCATTAGTTGCATTGAAAAAATGTATGTATTTTATAACTTTTTATGTTCAGTGTATTCGTTGGATATATAATTAAATTGGATCTATTTTGTGATAATTTAATTTTTAATAGTATCACCTTTTTTATATGTTACTGCATTTAAAGTTGTTTGAGTTATTTTAAATGGGCTTTAAATTAGGGAAATATTTCCGGATTTAAAAAAATCTTATACTGTATTCGAAAGCAGTAGAAATAAAAAGCTAAATTTAATTTTTGCTGCTTTAAAATAACTAGTCTATATAATGATATCATATTTGATAAATATTTTATATTTCATCATCCATAATCTCGAGTTATTTCTTTTGATTTAAAATATCCTTTTATGTTATATTAAGTAAATAAAAGCATTTTCAATTTAAATATTGGGTTGTTCGGAAAGTCATTTCGTATTTTTTTGTCAAAATGAAAAGAAATTTTCGTTTAATGAATAAATTATTTATTAAATTATAAAATTGCCATTCTGGTCTAATACCTTTTGCCATATTTTTGGTAGTAACATGATTACACGCTCATAAAAGTTTTGGTCTTTGCTGTAAAAAAAAACTGATCGAGGTGGTTTTTGGCCTCCTCATTTGAAGGAAAAATTTTGCAAATCAGTTCTGGTACTGATGTACTGTTAACACATCTTCTCCACACATATTGGCTAATTTATTTCTGGCTTGAACAGCATTTTTACCTTTTATAGCAAAAAAGAAAAAAATGACGAAAATGCTGTTTATTGCTCTCCATATTTAAAAGGGCACCATCCAAAAACTACTGCGAAGAATCAGCTGCACTTTTTCACACTCAAGCCTTGCTATATCAGCTCTTAAAACATAAAATGATTTTGCGGTTTAAGTATGAAATTGGGTGCGAAAAATGCAATTAAATCCTTTGTCAGGAAAAAACGAAATTACTTTCCGAACAACCTAATAATATCAGAAATTTTATGCTTTTGGAATTGGATTATATGGCTGAAATGATTTTCCAAAAACATTATTTTCCTAAGGTATTATCCTGATATTTCATGCTTAATTATGTTATGCGCTGCGAGAAGTTTATCACAAAATATCAAAAGTAATCCAAGGAGTAGCGAGATGCTTGTGTGGCTTCAACCTAGAATATTTATTGAAATAATCAAATTATATTTGCGTTACTTTTTCGCAATTCAGAATGAAAGCAGGAATCACGAAATGTATTATTTAAATAAAATTATGCGGATATAATCATTTTTCTGGGACAGATTCTTACACGACATAAAAATATGATTTCATTTGTTGAATCAATTCCAGCTCAAGTTACATAAATATTACTTCTAGGGGAGCTTCATTAATCCCAAGTAATAGTTGAAAAAAAGACGACGAGGAAAATTTCATCGACCAGCATCCGATCCCTAAAATATCAACACCACTAATGTGGAAGGTAATTCAGCAATCTCAGCTTATCTTTGACAGAATTCAGGTGTCAAACCTTCGATATTCCGACCCAAAATTTGAGACGTTGTCGCTAGGATATCAACATAGTAATTTAAATTCAAAATTATTAAAACCATAGGAAAACAGAAATGTGTTTGGCTAGCAATGAAAAGGGTACAAAAATTTGAATTAATTAAATATAAGAATGAAAGCCAAAATTTAATAATAGACATAAAAATTATAGAAAAAAAGATAAAACAAGTATTGTATTCAACTAAAGAATTTCTGATTATTTATTAAATGCAAAAGTGGAAAGGAAAATTAAATTGAAAGTTAATTGACTTTGTTCTTTGTAATTAAGTAGATTTATCATGAAATTAGTTCAAGTCAATGTACTGAAAGGAAAACTGAAATTTTTATTTGTTTCTATTCGTCAATTAACCATAGAAAAGTAATAAATCAGCAGTTGTTTCGTTAAGAAATCAAATGCTTTATTTTTTAAAATTAAATATGAACAACAAGGATGATTAGAGTCATGGCCTCTCCTTCTAATTTCTTCAATGAAAAAAAAAATCATGGTCTTCAAAGTGCTTCACTTGATTAAAAAATAATGAACATTTAATTACATTTTAGATATATAAGTGAAAAAAATTATATGTTGTTTTAAGTATATCACTGTGTATAAATCTATCTATTTCAATGATACAAAAAGAAGGAAATGCATTTCATCTGTACTGTAATGGTAGGAATGTGATTTTTCGAAGTGTTGAAGTTTTTTTGCCATTCGCAATCTTTTTTTTTTTTGTTGTTGTTGTTAGAGGAAAAATGTTTAGCATTAATTAATGATAAAAGAATGAAGTGTCAATTATTACAATTAAAAAATAAGTTCAAATAATTCACTTAGAAATTTAAAATTTTATAAATTTTGCTTGTCTCTTCTTAACAAACAAAAGAAAAAGTTTCGGTGAAGAATATTGTGCCATTAGGATTTTTCAGTATGATCCCATAGAGGGACAGCTTCTTTTAATTCTCAAATATCTTCCTGAGACCTTTATTGAATTATTAAAATTTCGCAATTAATCCTGAAATTGTACAGCACTACCAATCCTCCCTATATCAATTAAAAATCTTAATTAATATGAGGTGAATTTCCCGTTTTAATATATTTATTTAAAAAAGACAAAAAATATTTAATATCATTATTACACATAACAGAATTTTATCATTAGAACTACATTTACAATCTGTTGTCAATTCCCTAAGAAATTAAATATTTTTAAATTGTAATTAATTTTATACAAAACAGTGCTGAAAATATTCTCAATTCAGTTTGAGCATCAAATGTCATTAACGAAAAATAAAAAAAGTTTTATCAAAAAAATAAAGAAAACATTAGTTTTGGGGAAAACATCATAGCAAATCTATTTTATACGTGAAATTTCACTTTAATATTTTCATTTGTCATGTCTCTAGGACAATTTCTTGAGAGTATTTTTATACACAATTTACCAAGGCGAATCACGTTCAAAATCAATAAAAATATCGCCATCCCCTGACGACAAAAGTCGGATTCTGACACCTTCTTCTTATGACAATGGATTGAAAAAGTAAGAAAAAAATATCTTTTTCTTAACAATAAAATAGAAAGAAATCTAATTCCTCGAAGAGAAAAATTTAAGAGGGTTTTTTTTTCTTCTGACATCGGATGACATTCTTTTGATAAGTACAAACAAACTCCACTAAAAAGCCTAGACAAAAAAAAAAAATAATATTGTAGCAGCCAACTTAAATAGATCCGTAGAATTTCACGACTTGTAACACGAAGCACGTACTACAGGGTGCAGGAGCTGTTATGGGAAGATAATGTCAATTGTCAGTTCGTTCTTTTGGAAAGGGAAGAATTATGGGATCTCCAATTTGGAGGTACTCTCACCAAAGGGAGTTTCTTAATGGAGTGATAAGTACAGAGTTTCAATTGTCACTGCAAGAACTCGAACATGACATAAGGGTTTCTCATTCTATTTTATAGATTTTAATTGCCTTTGTTCTTGTTTCCAAGAGAGGCAATTTAAAAAAAAAAACATAAATTTGTTGATAAAAGCGAAGGATTACGAAAGTAGTGTGATTAATTGATATTGCCATGAAGAAAGACTTTTTTTGTGATTTAGCAATTATAATTATGACTTTAAATAGGTTCTAGAACTCAAATTCTGTTTCATTGATATGACTTGGAGTGTCTTTTCATAGAAAATTCGTAAATGCCCTGACATCCATTAAATTTCTTGTTTTTTACTTTAGCTTTCATTGTAATATATATTAAATAATAAAATACACGTCAAAATGGAAAAAGTAATGTATTTCAGTTAGGGAAGAAAAGTTTATGTTGATATCAATATTAAATTTTCGAAATCATGAAATCGAATTTCTGTTTGCAACGAAAATACTGAACTCAATAACTATGCAAAGAGCATATGGAAAATGGATTATGCAAAAATTTTTAGTATCCACCTAAGGAAGGAAATAACACCCAATAGGAAATTAACAGGAAATATTCTTTTCTAAACCAGCATTAAGGTAACATTTTTAGTATTACTATTCTAAATAAAATAATATATCGCAACGTTTTCAAAAAATATTTTTTAATTAATTATTTTCCCATGTCATCTAAAGCTTGCATACGAGATTTGGTTTTATTTCCTTCTTTAGTTTCAAATCTAGATTTCTTCAAACTGAAAAAAATTATTTAATAGCTATCTTGTATTTTTGTAAAGCAAAAGCAAATAAGCCAATGATCTTTTCAGATATTTCCATCCAAAAACTGATAAGTACTCTGCTATTTTGAAATAAAAGGATAAATAATATATTCTTATTTATTTTCTTTTTATATTTGTTTATGTTTTTTGTTAATAAAGGACTTTACATAAACTATTTCAATATTTTTACCATCATTTAAACGCTAGAATAAAATACAACATACTATGTTTTACCTAAAATTACAAACATGAGTATGGGAAATTTAGGTGTAAGAAATTTCTAAATGTTTTCCTTGGGTTCTATATAGTGGCTGTTATGTTTGATATACGCTTGATTTTTCTCATGTCGATTATTTAGCTTTAAAAAAGTTAGATTGGTCGTAATAATGTATATGAAATTCAAAAAAGTTTTGTCAACTGTACAATTATTTGGATAATGAAATGTATATTTCAAAGAATCTGCAGTTGTTGGTAAAAGAAAGCAGATGGCCCAGAATATCTTTTAATTATGAACAAAATAAAGCATTTTGAACACATGACCGGGCAAAATCAAAGGTTGTTTCTTAAAATTAAGAGTCTAGATTATTTAATGTTTTTTAATAATCAAAAACTATTACAACTGAAGGAAATAAATGTAAAATTGTAAAAAATTCTTATAGATCAAATAAACCTATCTTTCAATTGGTTTCTTTTTTTATTTATTTATAATACTGGATATGTTTATGTAACATTTCGAAAAAATAAATTCTATGGTAATCTATAAGTATTTTGATATCATCATATTTGCGATGATGGCAGAAAACAAATTTATGATCTAGGAGTTTTTCTTTCAGTTGCAATGAAGAAAGAGTAAAAGCATCGATTGTATTCACAATCAAATGCCTTTTTCTGAAAAAAAACGAGTATTTTGCCTGTCTGATTCCAATCTAATTTTAAATGTAACACCATTTATAAAAGAAAAAAAACTGCTATGACGGAAGAATTTCTTTACATTTAAAAAGTGAAATATAAGAGGGATATTCTTTTCTTAAGTAAATTGCTTTTAAGGAATTTTGTCCATTTCTTCTAAGAACGTTTCAAATGATATATCGTAGCAAATCTAATACTTAGATTTGAAAAGAACCTTAAAGTCAAAAACATGTCGCTCTTAGGATGCGAAGCGGAATCCATTTGCTTTTAGCAAAAAATTGTTAAAAGCAAAATGGAGAAAGCAGATATTTTGAAAGGCTGATTGGATGCGAAGATGCCGATTGGATTTTCCGCTTGATTGTTCCCCCTTTTTCACAGCTAAAGCGAAAATAATTCACATAAAAATTTATAGAATTTATTCTTTTATAAATAAAGGCAAATAGAAAGCTTTATTAGCATTGTTTTAATATTGATTACTTAAAACTGTTCTTACTTAAAAAAATTCTTTCATATGCTTTTTGTTACGACATTTGTCTTGAATAAGTAACATTTTCTTGACGTTACGTCATGTATGCATTTCATTTAGATTATGTTAGTGAAAATCTCAACTTTGAATGCAAATAAATTGCTGCTTTGCTAAAATAATTACTACTTTTCTAAAGTGAACTGTATCTCAGAAAAAAATAAGACCCGAAAGGGAAGATTCTTTATATGATAATAACTACTGTGAAAAATGGTATTAATTTGGATTTTCATTAGATTGCTAAAATGTGGTGTTCCGTCAGTGAATAAACTTTATTTTTCGAAATAAAAGCTAATCTTAATTCAAAGAAAAAAAAAAGGATTTTATTTAATCCGAAAATTTTCTCTTATATACCCCCAAAATTGAAAGAATCTTTGATTGGCAGCTTGTCAATATTTGATAGGTTGATTGATAGAGGTATTTTCATATCTTGGAATTACATTAAAGTCTTTTTGGGAAAGAATTCAAACGTCGTTAATATGGTGACGTTTAAATCAGCATTCCTTTTCCATATTTCTATGCCAAACTACCACCAGCATTTGGCCTTTAAATATTTAGTGTTTTTAATTTCTGTGTAATCTGGTGTAATTTGATGAAAAAATTATCACAAAATTTGCAATTTTTCTGTTCGAACTGCCAACAAGTCACTATAAATTTTTGAATGCCAAAAAATTACTAAAGAAAAGAAAGTTTCAAACATTTTTGATACGTAGCTACAGTAGAAGGAAGACATGATCAAGAATTGTATTGCTTGTTCACTAATCTTTATTCTATCTGTATAATTTCCTAATTGTTTTACTTTACATTTGCGTTTGTAATGTTGAATTTGTTGTTTTAGCTTACCAAAATGTTTCTGTAGTTAGATACACATTGAATAGTGTGATTTTGTCTTCAAAAGTGTACATGACTTTGATTACTTCTTATTTGATTCATTTTTATTAATGCATGAATTAGAATTGTATTTATCCACACTTTGCTCTTTTTTTAAAATTAATTTTTTAATTCAATTTCCGGTTTCCTTGCGAGTTTTTTTTCTACCTTCATCTTTTTCCGACAATATCAGTTATAGTTTTTTTTCTTCTTTTCTTTCACTCATTTTCGGTGCACAAGGAATTCAAATTTATGATCAAGCAGATCTTCTTAATTTATGGATTTCTAAGACCCCATGAGTAAATTATTTGCTTGTTTGCGTAAAGACTTTTGAAGAAGAGAAGTTTCATATCAAAGAATGCCAAAAATTATATTTACAAGAAAATAGATTTGGTTTGAAAATGTTTGAGCAGGAATGTTATTTTAGAAGTTAAATACGAAGATTTTTTTAGCGTCTCTCTGTGAATAATTTCGAACTTGCATACAAGTACTTTTTTCAGTTTTGTAAAGGCTTTCAATCAAGACTAGAATTAAAGTATTTTTTTCTTTTGATTGATTTCGTTTATTATTTTTAATTTATAATCTTTTCAATATTTTCTGTCTTGAATTAAAAATATTTTTAATTTTTGTGTTTAATTAATCCCTTTTCCAATTTGAATCAACAGTAAAGTTTAAAAAATAATTTAGATTTTTGAATTTAAATTATTGTAATTATATATTTTAAATCAATAGGGCTGAGAATGACGACGAAAAAACTCATTGATATGAGTGTTGTCTCGTTGATAGGTTACTTAAATTAAAGAGTTTTTGTTAATTATTTCAGAAATCATATCGATTATCATAATTCTACATATAGCTCGGTAAAACTGCTCAAATGAAAAAATAATTTTGAAGTAGAAGTTTCCAACGAGGGTTGATTAAAATTAGTATTCTGCGGAAGCTCATAAAAGAATAAAATACTTCTACGTACATATAATTATTTTGTTGTTCTTTAACTTTAATCATCCAATCTGTTTAGTAAGTTTTCATCAATAACAGCGAAAAAAGTAGACGTATACTGGAGAAAAAACTAATTTTTAAATGAGAATGCTTAGAAAGTTCCTACATCACAAAAAAATTTACAAATGTGAACCGAAATTTACCATCGGAACATAAACAGCACAAATTCTGAAAAGTTAAATGTATAGCTTTCTCATCTTCAATCAGAAAAGATTAAAACAAGAAAGTTAGAATAACAAATTCATTTTCTAATAGGTTTTTCTTATCAAATGGAAAATAATACTCTAAATAGATGGTATTTACCTTCTTTGTAATGCTGCAATTTTGCGATTGTAAACTACCTTAGCAGAAGCAAAATGCTTCAAAACAATGGATTAGAATATTGATTTATGGTTATTGCGGTCCCAATAGACTGCACTTTATAAGGCTACAGGAAATGGAGAAATTATTGGGAAAAAAAAGAGTTTCGTTCGATAAATATCTGAATAAAAATACATAAAGATATAATTAATTTAGATGAAGGTTTTATCCGAGAGTTTTTATGTTTCTTGGAATTGCATTGTCTTTGTTGATACTTTATCTAATTCTGTGATAGTAAAAAAAATATATGGGCATTTATACTCAACGCAAGAACTTATAAAGAATATCAGCTCATGAGATATTATTAATAAAACAAATGTGATTATTATTTTTACAAACAATATTATTTGTAATATGAATATTATTTTTACAGTAAAATCAGTGATATTATTTTTACAGTTGGAACTATGAAAGACACACAAATTGGGATGCAACTTTCTATACAAATATATGCTATGCACTAGTGGTAAGAATCAGGAAGACATATATTTCGAAGAAAAGCATGTAATAAAGAATATAGTTTTTATTGCATCGATACAAAACAGAAATGTGTTCGAAGATTAGACTATGTCATACAGATTTAACATAAACAGATTAAGCATGAACAGTAGTAGCGAATATAGTCATTTTGTAGCGTTTTATGGGGTACCTCTTTTAATGACATAATAATTTTGTTTTACATTTTAGTATATTTTTAAATTGCTAATATTTTATTTTAGGTTTGTATTTTTTTAATTTTATTACCTAGTTGATAATATATATATTTATTTTTTGTGTAATGACTCTATCGTGCCTCTCACCAGCGTTTGCACACCATATTATTGAAGCAGATGTTCGGTTTGATAAATGTTCTAATAAATATGTTAACCTAATGGAACATAAAGGAATCTATTGAATTACATTTTTAAAATGCTAATATTATCCAAAAAATTTATCATTCATTTAATTTCCATTTTTTACAAACTTTTTATTTGACAACGGGATAGACTAAGTTTTGTAATAACCCTGTAGACCTGTTTCCAGATCAGCTTAGCTCCCAAAGGTCTTGTATGCGTTCTTAGAAATCCCTCATGGATAAATTTTATTTTAAAAAGTTGACTAATCACACTTTTATATTAAGCCCCTATTGCATATTTAAGTGTTTAAGAAATGGTATAATCTTAAGTATGATTTTTTTAATGTGGTTAATAGGAACTCATTTATAGCTTCTATTTATATGAAATAAAGAAATTGGTATCAAATACAACTGAACAACTTATACAATATTTAAATAAATCACAATATTTTTTATTGGTATTATAAACCAAATTAAAGTTACTCTCATCAGATCTGCTTGAATCGAGAATCGTCTGAAACAACTCAATTTCTTTCTTGAATGAATTGTTTCGGAAATTTGTTACCTTTTTTCAAATGAGCCGAAAGCTCCTGCAAGCCTTCGAAGTGAAGTTTTTTTTTATTGGATTGGATGTAAGTTATAAATTTTTATAGGATCGATTCGTTTATACAGCTATGCAAGTTCAACGGCTTTGCATTCTTAGTCACATGCCGCTGCCGAAGGATAGAGCTCATAATGCTCTTCCTCCAGTTCAAGTTCCTCAGCTATCCTTAGCCCATAGGGACATTGATTGGTGCAATCAATATTTATTTATTTTTCACATTTAAACAAGCAGAGATTTAAACAGGTACAATGTAAAGAAATAGAGTACCATCCTTCATATCTGATATGTATTTCATTCTATAAATCAATTCAAATGGAAATTCTTCGAATGCATCCTAAAATGAATATGTTGTTAAGGTCTAAAAATTTAAATACCATTTGTTCTGTCATACTATCCAGTACTAATTAGCTAAGAAAAAAATAAATCATCAAAATATTTTTTGATAGTTTAAGAAACAATTTTTAAAAAAATCAAAGAGTTGGTTAAAGACAATCACAATTGAGCATTGTCCGAATTTCGCTATCTGACTGTTGAGAAATCAAGTACCTTTTTCGCATAATAAATGCATTTGTAAAATATTTTACAAGTAATAGCCGCATAAATTATGTATTACTCTAGGGAAAGGCTTAAAATATTTTCGAAACAAATGCGAAACAACAAATTGTTCGCTTTTTACTGCTACAATTGTATATCTATTTTTTTTTACCTGTTTGTATCGCTAATTATGTGTATGATTTCTGACTAAAATGAAAAATTTTTATTAAGATATTTTATTGGTGTGAGGTATTTGTTTTCGATAAGGGATAAAATATGCATCAGAATTTAAAAAAATTATGTGCAAGTTTTTTCTTTCAATCTTTATAATTTATGTGATACATTTATTTGCGGTCACAATTGAATATTGTCTGAATTTCTGTTTTCTTCCTCTTGCTTTGTTTTTTTTTTCCGTATTGAACGCTTCAGACAAAATCTATTTCTGATCCTTTTTCTAAGAGGTTTTGTTCTGTAAACTGCAGGTGCTTTTGTTCGTTTGAAGTCTTATTAAAGCCAAGACGGATATTTTTTTATCTCTCTCTGAAATGGTTATGACTCCTTGAGTGCATCTACCAACAAATATAAATGAAATATTGACAGTTTCTGATGAAATAAACTAGTGAAATGGACATAAATATAGCATAAGTGGGGTTTCATGGCTGTCCTTGGTTAGGAAACATTATCTTACTTTATACGAGTATATAACATGTAACATTTATTTATCTCCCGTTTTCTTTCCTGCAGACATTAGTAATTGTTACTTAATATTTTATTTGAAATCCTCTATACATTGCGTTTCCATTTCCATTTTTCTTTTTCCATGTGCGATAGTTAATTTCAGTGAAACTCCTCTTTTATATATAGATATTATATTTTTCCATTTTCTGATTGACATTTATAAGAACTTTGAGTTGAATTTTCATTTATCCATACAAACTGACATTTATAAACTGATTTTCCCGTAAAAAAATATTTTTGTAAGAAAACAGATAAGGATTTATTTGCCTTCTGTCTGGAATGTATTCTTATCAGGACAGATACGAAAACTGTTACACAGTTACAAAATAGCAGGTTCCAAAATAGCTGTATAATGGCTATACATACATGTTTTACATGAAATATATAGCCTGCTGAAATTAATTTGTATTCTTTTTTTGTACAAGATTATTAATTCATATGCGAATTTTCATTCATTGTATAAAGTATTTAATCCTTGATATTTCTTACTGAAGTTTAAAATGTAAGTCAGCCAATAAAGAAGACTGAAAAGTTTTCCTTTACAATTTTGATAAAGTCTTTTCAAGTTTATTTAGTCTTTTGATTTAATTAAATAGGTTTTCTATTGAGTTAGTTGGATAATTTTGAACAATATTATTTTTAATGATAGCATTGGAAAATATTAGAAAAAAAACCACTAATTTTTCTTGCATTTTTATTATTTCACTATGATGTTAATATTGTTACAATTTAACATCAGGATGCATTATTCATTTTATTATTTCATATGAAATAATTTTGAATTTTTTTAATAGTTGTGATTAAAAGAAATACTACAAGCAGGATTAGAAATATTACGAAATTCGAATTAAAAAGCAACATATATAAATTTGCTTCATATTTTTTTTTAAGTACAATAAATTCAGAATTTTTTTTTTTCTATTTAAAAGTTTTTTATCTTAATAATTCATCTTTTGTTTATGATGACAGTTTTATTTGAAACAAAATTTTTACAGTAATAACAGTTTTATTGTTTCCTACAAGATCATTTTGATATATTTTGAAGCTTTATTTCAAAGAAATATTAGAAATGGGACATTCGGTGTAAAAAGTAGCCCAAATCCATTGTGTTTTTATTGTCACTATTTGCCATTAAACATAATAAATTCATCACATTTCTTCTTATTTCTTGTTCTTTTATATATATTTCATCACTACATTATGGTATCAGCTTTATTACAAATTGACATTTCATATCTTTATTAGTTTTATTACTTCAAATGGGTAATTTCTTTGCTGTTTGAAAAGTAGTTTTAAAGGCGGACATGGTTATATAAAACTCATACTCAACGTTTGAAATTTGTAATTAATAATTTGTCAACTGTTTACGATGTAAATTTTATTACAAATCGTATTAACAAAAGGCATCTTTATTTCTTTCTCAAACATCACGGTTTTAAATCACCTAGTAATCAAAACAGACAGAGCCAATCCATCAAAAAGCTCTCTGCATAAAACTTCATAACTTTTTTTTTAGTTAGTGTTAACGCGACTGAGTGAGATTTGCCAAAAATTCTATCCAGCTGTACTGCAGCCAGCTCGATAATTATATTGCGCCTCCTATTTTTAAACTTGGTCGGCCCAAATTAATGTTTACGATTCTTCTCTTGAATATGCGCTCATGTTTATTCACGATTCTGGCTTAATGGTATATTCTTTGCATGTTAAGTATGCCCTTATTAAGTATATCTTTGAATTCTTAAGTCTATCTTTTAAATAAATCGAGTGGGTAGAAGTCAGGTAATCCATGTTTAGAAAATACTGGTGATTATAAGACGGTTGGAACGCAAATCTCGGTAATACGCATTTCAAAACGTGGGGACAGCCATGCCACTGATATGGTGATCAATCCCTACAATAAGTATAATTCAATAATTCGTGATACATACTAATTATGAATTATAAGTGGCATAGGAGAAATTATCATATACAAATATTAATGCAATCAATGCATATAGCGTTAAATATTCAGTGATTTATTTTGAAGGGGAAGGGTTTAGTTTTTCAGAATTTTGAAATGAATACCAGCAAAAATGTGATTTAATTGTGTACAAAATTTTGTTCTGAAATGTCTAATCGAGATTCAATTTCTCTTTTTTTTTAATGTTCCCCCCTCCTTCTTCACCACAATGCATTTGATAAAGACACATATATTCTATATTCTACATATCAAGAAATACGCATTTTAATCACATTTGTATGAAAGCACATAGAATAAAAATAATTATTGCATTGATAAAATGTGAGAAAAGACAGCCTTTATAGCTCTTCTTTACGTTATGGTATTTATTTATTTAGTCGCTTTACTTCAAAGGCATTATCTACGAATAATCTCACAATGCTTATTTATCTCATACGGACACTTGGACTGAGTAAATATCATAAAAGCCATTCGTAGCTTCCAGAAATTTCGAACAGTTGTGTTTTCATTGAGTTTTTTAGAAAAGCCAAAATAATGGAATTAATTATGTTCATATGATATACGTCAAATGTGACTCAGCAATTTAATTTCGGAATCCATTACACATTTTACTGGAGAAAAAAAAAAGGACTTGCCATCAGAAGTCAGTATAATTATGAATAACTAGATGTTAAAATCCCATAAGCTGTTACATTTGTTATGTGATTGAGATCACATGACTCAGTTTAATTTTTAACTGGACATGACAAAATATTTCAATGCAAAATAAACGGAATATAAGTTAGTTTCTCGATTAGCAGGTTAAATGATATTCATCGATAATTTTACTATTACATGGACAATGTAACACGTCATAAACAGATGAAAATCATGTTTATGATTATTAGCAAATCATGAGCAGTTATAGTAGTACTTTTTTTATTAAAAAAATAAAAACTTGTGCTCTAGTGACAGACTTCAAATGAGCAATTATTTTTGCTATTCTAGAGTAAATTATCTCTCTCTCCTCCCCAAAAAATCATTTGTACCCTAACATTGTGATTAATATTTCTTTTGAAAAATTAAATTTCTATTCCCAACCCCTGTGCTTGATCGCACTTTCACACAACAGTTTTCTTTATAAAAAGTGAAAGAAATAAGTGGGCAACTTATTCAAAAATCTTTTGTAGACGTCTGTTTACATATTCATGAGTATATTTTAGTCTTGAAAATTTGACTAGTAAATCATTCTTTTTCTTTTTCCCTTGAGGGTATATGCATGTTAAACTAGCTCTTTTTAGAGTTATGGAAGTATAGTCTTCCGTCTGAGAAATAAACAGTGAAAGAAAAAGGCTTTTTAACAAAAGAAGCGTCTTGCTATTGAATAATTTATTCCATTCTTAGGATCTCAAGAACTCATAATTTTGAAACTAAGTTTCATAACAGTTATGAATAAAAATCTGAATTTCTTCATATTTTATGAATCAAGTCTTTCAGAAAATCTCGGAGTTTAGCTAACTTTAAAATGATGAAGTAAAAAAATCTGGAACATCTTCTCACAATGAGTATTTTATCAAAGAGAAATAGTATGTGCATCTTTATCATAAGTCATTAAAAGATAAGATTGCTATTCCTATGCGGTAACCTGTACGAATACTATTCTTATTCTCACATAGTCAGGAAAGTAATATTTTCTGGGTAATTACAGGATAGATAGATCAGTTCCAGAAGGAGATTAAATTATAGACAAGGTTGTGTGACCATTTTACTAACCCGTGTGCTTAAGGAAAGTGCAATACTGAACTGCATCAATAAAAAAACTAATTAATGCAAGATTGCTATAGTACACAAGCGATACAATATGATACTAATCATGGTAACATAAAAGTACATTCTTTAAAATCTATATTTATCTGATAGGAATATCTTTAAAAACTGCTATATAAATATATATTGCAACAGTGTAAAGGAAAATCGTTACTCTGCTAAGGAATGGAAATATGATGTTGTATTGGTAATTTCTTCAATTCATAGGGTATGAAATGAATAAATTAACAACAATTAAAACTTTCGTCTTTTTAAAATTAATATTACTTTTATCTAACTAATTTTAATATGCAGAATTTAGACAAAAAGAATTGAATACAATGTATTCTAAAGTTAATATATAACTATTCTACTTGTTTAATTTTTTTATGAGAACACATTCATCTCTATTCAACTTTCACAAAGTGAATCTACATTATGTTTTCGTAAAACGTAATATATAATGGTAAAAATCATAACTGTACAAATTATCTAACATCTAATTACTCATTTTTTCACGTTTGGCTGTTTCATCACTTCCATTTACTTGTTATAAAATACGCGATGGATTTCAAAAATCAATTGCCACAGATCATTTGATTTTCATCACTTGAGAAAGAACTGTTTCCTTTATTTTCTCTTCAAACGATGTGTTTAAATAATTGTAAGCATCCTTCGTTACTGTAAAAAAAACATTATAGCTGCATTTCTAGAGCATTTTATAAAATTTAGCCTTTAAAATAATTCAATGTTAAATCAAGCTCATGAAAAAGTAATTAATATTTGATAATGATAACGCCATTCTGGGAAATTTTTTAACATGGAAAAAGATATCAAAAATTAAAATATATAGTCCACAAGTACCGATTTTATATTGGTGTCACATTATAAGATGTTTCTGTCACATATATTGGAAATGTGACAGCAATGCATTTGTTGTGGAAAAGTGTTGAAACCGCTAAGGAAGGATGTGTTAAGATATGAGGCTAGAAGTGATTTAGATCAAACTCTTTTTCTCTCAAAAATAAATCTTTCCAAAAGAAAAATCGATGGTGCTCCAAATCTCCTAACTCCCCACCCCTGACGATCGATAGCTTTGTTCTAGTTCTCCCTGATACAACGCCACTGACCGAATTTTCAGGCAATTCTTCATCCCTGTCATGGTATCATTTTTTAGGACAAAAAACACTTTTCACCGTGAAATAAGCAGTGAATCCATTATTTTCCTTTCAAAATTCGATATTAAACGCCTGCACATTCGAAATCGTGACAATGAGAGAGATGAATCAATACTTCCGCGATAATATTTTAAAGTACGAAACAGATCTTTTAAGACATGGGTGGGTGCACGTTAGCTTCAAGTATCAGTTTTTTCCATTAGTTCATTAAATGCGATTATTTTTTCTGCATCTATTTTGTTCTTTCTTTTTATTTTGCAATGTATTTATTGTTATGAAAATTTTGAAAATAGGTTCAAAAACAGCTTCTTTATGATTTAAAAGAAATTCTTGGTTTAAAAATTGCTTTTTTTTTTGTGGAAAACATATGTCTTATTTAACTTTCTCTAACCCTTCTTTGTTAGAGCATAGTATTTAAGTTTATCGTACGATGTATTATACTGAGTTCTGATGGCAAGTCCTTTTTTTTTTCCTCCAGTAAAATGTGTAATGGATTCCGAAATTGCATTGCTATGTCACATTTGAATTGTACAATTAAGTTTATAGTACTGTTTTTCATTTGATCACAATGTTGTTTCTTTAAAAGAATCAATAAGTATTTCAATGTTGTTTTTATTAAAGACATTTTTATAAAAGAATCTATAAGTATCACATTGTGGTTTATATTAAAGATATTTTTAGAAGAGAATCTATAAGTATTACAATGTGGTTTTTATAAAAAATATTCCTTCTCATGAGAGTCATGATACGTTTAACTAGAAATCAAAAACAAATATCTCTGCTGTTGCTAAGTGATCCGAAAAAAGCCTTGAGTGTAAAATAGAAGGTAATTCTATCTTAAAAATTTAAATATAAAAAAAATTGGCAAAATTTTAAGAAATTTTTAAATAAATAATTTCAGTGCATAATCTTTTAATTTTATAAAAACTGAAAAATAATATAGCAATAAAATGATTCATAATGGAATTTTAAAATGTTTCATGCAATGAAAAGTGTCTACCGCATTTTTTAAACCCATCATGAGATATGTTTAATAAATAGCAGTACATGAATATTCAAGCGAAATTAAAATCATGTTAGTTCTTATCAGAAAATTGTTAAAATGGTTTATGACCTCATTTACCTGCAGTGACCTTATAAGCGAAATGATAATTCAGAAATATTTGTTCCACATTTCACATTCGATAACCTAATTAAAATGTAATATCATGCTTTACCCGACAAAAAATATGTGCAATGAGATTTAGCTGTACCATGAACAAATATTAACCCACAACTTTTCTTCGTTCAGAATTCCCTTCTGCATTTATGCTAAAAAATCTTCCGCAAGCTGCTAATTTTTTTCTTTCTGATAAAATTTCTCCATAAATTACCTTTATGATTGCCATTGATAATTTATTTCACATCTCATCAGAGTGATTCAAAATTTAATTCACATTGTGTATCGCTGTAAAAATATTTCATTTAAAATGCGGTAAATATGATAAACATTTTCTGTGATACATCCAATTCTAACTTAAATTGCTGGATTTAAAAAAAAATTGAGAGCAATTTTTCTCAGTTCCGTTTTAAGCCCATGATGTTATTCATATTTTTTTATATTTTTTTTTGGAATAAAAGATGCATGAGCTTAAATGTAAATGGCGAGCATAAATAGTATTATCGGCATTTTATTGATGATTAATTTGTTGTCCACAGTACCAGGACTGGATTAAGGCCTGTAAGGGCCCCTTAGAAAGTAGAAGCCTCTATTGACTCTATTGTCAATTTCCAAAATATATTTTTATTTAATCTCCATGTGAGCAATTTTAAATTTTTACAAACTGAAATAGTAAAATATTAAAATCCATATTACTTTCAAGAGAATTGTGCACAAAAAAAATTTAAAATTGTAATTGCTTAAATGTGAATGGGCTCAAAAGTTATTTTCTAAAAAATTGTAATAAAAAGTTTCTTTTTTAAAACTATCCCAATTCTGCTTAGTTATAGAATCAAATTTTTATTAAATTATAAAGTAACACATAAAGTTTTTTTAGAATCACAAAGTAATGTTATATAAAATGCTCAAAAAATTATTAATTGGGAATGTTGTTAGAATAAATAAAACACCAAATTTAAGTATTTTATTTTAATTTGAATAAGATCATGTGACGAATTTTGTAAATTCAGTGGAAAGACAAAATTAATTTATTCAGAAAATATTTCAAAAATTCTCGAGTTTTCTTCGCCTTTTCCATGTTTCTGAGCCCTATTCAGTTGTTTGTTTTGCCTATTTATTAATCCGGGTCTTCCAATGTCTTTATAAGAAAAGGGAATCAAATGTGATGTTTAAATTGTATGTTTTATTCCTCTTAACGACACTCAATATGTTTTCTGAAATTCGTAGTTCCTGAACTACTGGTCGTAAAACAATTGCTCTCCATGACAGCTTTGTTTTATTCTATTTCTGATGCACAATGCCTTTCATATATTTATTAACCGTGTCTCTAAATGTGAGCCGCCATTTTAAAGGTCAAGGTGAAACGCTCAGACAGTTTGAACCCTACTCTATTCAAGGTCAGAGGGGAGTCTCAAGATGGAGGAAGTTTAGAGGAAAAAGCATGGGGTAAAGAATCAAGTAAACAAATAAACCACTGTGCTAGCTGAATCAGTGATCAAAAAAATGTTTTGAAATGATCTGAGTTTATTTTGTTCATGTTCTCTTAATTTGATAAAATAGGAAAGAATCCGCTTTCAGAGATGGGAAGAAGTATTCCCCTTCCTGTTTACCTATGACGCATGCGCTTGTTTCGGAACATCCCTTTCATTGATTTGCTGTCTGCTAAACGTTAAGTCCACGCTCCACCAGCCGGCAGCCTTAGCAGATATTGTTCTATTTTTTTAAAAAAGACTGGCATCAATAATTGAATACATAAACAGCTCCCGTCTGTTGAAGCATTTGAAGTTCCTGCGCAATCTTAATAATAATTCAATTAATGCAGAATGCATTTTGGCCAGGGAAATAATGTTAACGTTTGCTGCGGTCGTTAGCTTTGGAAGGAATACACAAAGGAGGGATTACTTGGTGAAAGAGAAAATGATGTGAAAGATGGAGGATAGATAAATTACGTGAGAAAGAGAGGAAGAAAGTGGGAGAGAAAGTGAATAAATATGGGTATTTATTTCATAAAGTATCTAGATATGCTTTCTAATTCAGTACGGAATGTGTATCATTATAGTGTATGAACATATATGCTAAGTAGATATATATAATAGGAAAGAAATTAATAAGATATAAAATAAAGAAATATTAAAATAAGATAAAGGATCATTAAAGAGGAAAGAAAACAAATTCAGGATTTGTAAGGGATTAAATAAAATAGTTTGAAATAAATTCGACGCAAAAAATAAATGAAATCAAGAAGGTAAGAAACTATATAATAATGCAATTTCATTAATAACATAGATAAAAAAATTATGGATTTATATTTGCGTCTGATTGATCGGTCACAGATAACTAAGCAATATCTTGCCTTAAAAAAAATTCAAAAATTTCCCCCTGATTTCTCATTCTAAGCATGAGATCGTTTCTGAGTTAAATCTGTTACAATGTCGAAGTATTAATTCAAATATTTTAATTTGTAACCTTTCAAATACAAAGTAACTCCAATATTAGCTATTACTAATCGAAAAATGAATTCAATTCTGTGATTTATTATATGGTAGACTCTCGATACTTTAATAATATGCATTTCGTTGATCTAAACATAATGTTATCAGTAATAATTTTGATTTATAAAATGACCATCAGTTTTACTTCCGTTCGATTTCGTATATTTTATAAAAAAGGGGGGAAATATTTTTTATTCATTTATTTTATCTCAAATTAGTATTTTTATTATTTTTATTTCTAATTTTTTTAACGAAATAATTATCTACTAATGAATCAATAAACTTTTTTAAATAAAAAAAACTTGAATAAATTAAAATTCAAGCTAAAAAATTCTAGAAACCATTTATATTAATAAATTCAACAAGCAGGAGGGAAAAGTCTTGCCAGCATATTTGTCTTCATTCCAGAATGCTTGAGTACGGCCCAAAGTACGCTCCGATTTTCATAAAAACAAAAGGCCCTTGAATCATTCCGTAAACAGAACAGCTAATTTATCGAAGTTATCTTTGATTTAAATCACTCTATTCTTTGTAACCTACGTTCGCGTTTCTCGGATCTTTTTTTCTTACGATCTTTTCACAAGAAATTTTTTTTCCTCTTACATATTTTGCAAAATCTGTGAAATACTTGGTTTAAACAAACAGTTTCATAGTTCATTCAATAGATTATCCAAATATACAATAGCAATAAAATTTTATTTATTTCCTTATTTCAAAATTATTAAATAAATAATCAATTTGAATTTCTTATAAGAATTAGAAATAGCTCATACATTCAACATATATTCTTAATTTTACGTAATCATGACACAAAATGTTTTTCTATTAAGCATTATAAACTATAGATAAATATTATTGTAGACTATAGATAAGCATTATCATAAACTATAGATAGAAATTACCGAACAGAGAAAAAAAAAAGAGTTTAATTCGAAGATTATTTTTGGAATAAATATGAAAAGCTCAGTAACAACGATTTATTTTTTTTCAGAATATTTTCTTTAAAATATTTTTCAAGTCAAACTATTTTTCTTCACATTGTATAAATGATCACTTCTGATAAATTGTGTGACTGGAAAGTTCATTTTTGTTTAATAACATATTTAGCATGATAGCTTTATTAACTCATTTAAAATAAATTATTCCAATGCATGTTTGTGATGCTCTGATTTTAAAATAATTACTATTTATACGATGTTTATATTTTTCTCGTAATTTTGATTGGATAAATACTGTTTGCATAAATTACATTATGTAAGCATTGTTGAGTCAGGAGAGTAAAGAATGATAACTAAGAGCCATGGCAAAAAATTGAGCAATTCTTTTAAAGATAATTTTTAACCTAACGTTTTTTACAAGTTGATGCCCACTTTATATTGCAATCATTGCACAGAAACTGTTAATATACATGAAATGTAAGCAACAAAATAGGTTAATTAATAAATATTAATAAAATATCGAACCCTTTGATAGCCATATATAGTTGCTGTGTACTTTAAAGTTGTTTTTATTTATTACAGACTTGTTCCTAATTATACAGTTCAATAAGATCTTATGAGTAAAAATATATTATACTCATAAATGAATCTCATACGTTACTCATAAATAATTCTATCCTTATTTGATCGACAAATTATTTCATACCAAAAAAATCTCTATTTGAATGATTATGGTTAAGATACTGAATCTGAATATTTCATTATACTAAGCATAATTATTAACAATTAGTAATGAATATTTAGGAATGACAAACAATATTTGTAGCATCACATTTCATTACAAGAAAAAATGCATAGTTAAATTTTAATTAAATGTCACATTGAATAGTTTGATAAAAATTTTTTTTAATGAAAACAGTATAATTCAAATCATAACAAGCGCACGAAGGGTGTAGAAATAATTATTAATGTGAATATAGCCATACAAGATATTATAGTGTATTAAAATTGCCATATATATTTTTATTTCACTAAGTAACACTATAAAAATGAAACCTCCTAACCCTTCAGTGGTTTTAGATTGAGCAGCAAATTAGAAACATGTTTCATGACTTAGAGCCATGTAAGGAAAAAACGCACAAGGGGATGACAGTAAACAAGAACTCAATTTATTATCAATTTATTTTTATTTCATATGAAAAGGTATGATCAAAGAAATTTGGAAATGTTTTAAAAATAAATTGAATATATTTTAAACTTACCGGGATCAGCTTCTTTAACCAATTTAAGTAAAAACAGGAGAAATAAAAGTATCAGAAATAGCAGGAAGAGAATTATTTTTTTCATTTTTTATAAAGAATTTTTAAAAAAGCTAATAAAATTCCACTCAGTATTCATAAATATTGAAATTCAGGATTTCAAATTATTAATCATAATACTGTCAGAAAGTATAATGACCCTGGAAAGTTGGTAGATTTTACACCAATGTAAAGGAGAAACTTGTAAAATCGCTTGTGGTAACCTAAACTGATGGTATGTGATTGGCGATTCTTTTATAAATGATATTTAAACGATGCCTCTGAGAATTCCAATACCAGAACAGGTGGTATGTTCCTTTTATGAACACGCATGTAATAAAAAGTTACAAACAAACCACCCACACACGCGAATAAACATTTCCCTCAAATTTCTTGATTAGAGAAAATAGGAAGAATCATTATAGGAATCGAATTATCCAGTGTATTAAATATATACAATGAAACAGAATATGTTCAAGAAATTGAATACTACAGCAGGTAGATTCCTATCTCTATTGACACGCATGCTGCTAACAATTACAGGACAATAAGATAGTTTATACACGCAAACATGTGATAAAAAGTCGTTTTCATGCTTGTAATTTGTGCGTTAGATAAGAACTTCATTTAATATTTATGGGCATCGATCAGGGAGTCTATATTTACGACACATCCCATTGTAATTTGGCAATTAGATTCAGTATCACAAAAAAGACAGATGTTTTTTTCATGAGCCTGGAATTGTAGTGACAGGCCATGTAACGGTAGTGAACACAATAATGAGCATAACTACAACCCCAAAAAATAAGTATGGCATGTATACTACAAAAAAAAAATTAATTGGTATTTCTACAAATGAAACTAATGCCAATGTCCAATTTAAGTACTTAGCACAATCAATAAAAACATCATCAAGCGATTGTCATAAAGATAGAAATGAATTTTTGTAGCTTTATATGTTGTGTTAAACTGCATGCAGCCAGACTGGGCTTCAATATTTTGCAACACAAACAAAAAAGTAAATAATACGTTTTACTGCGTAATTTTTGTTTTCGGGTTTTCAATACTAGTTGTTTTTGCTTCAAGCCCAGTTTGAAAAAAGCTTTACCAGATTAAGTCCAAAGTAAATATACCTTTAGGATATTCTAAAGTAGGTCGGAGCTATTTATTAGCTGATTTTTCCCCTGAAGATAAGAAAACTAGAACTTAAAAGATTAGTAGAATGCTAGCATTTTATGTTGAATATGGCGCTTCTATTCAAAACATTTTATAATCTAAAGGGGGAAGGGGATTGACCTGCGGACTTTTTTCTTTTTGCCTGCAAAATCTAAGATTTATTCAATATGTATTTGAACTTTGTGTCATCAACATAATATGGGCAAGTAAAAGCTGAAAAAATATTACCTATAAAGTTTTTAACTAAAACATTAATGACTCAAAGAAAAATTACTTTTGTACATTTGGGATTTTATATTTGATAAAATAAGCAATTCATTGCTAAAACTCTAAAAAGTTATATAAGTATTATAAATTAGGGATATAAAACGTGTTTCATTTTTTGAACAGTTTACTTTGCTTGAGTCACGTAAATGTGTCAAAAAATTCCGTGGGTCTAAGAGAAAATTTATTGCTAGATAGCTGAAATTAATAAACACAACATTTTAACGAATAATGTTATTAAATCTTATTTTAGGACGTTATATATTTTATTTCAGATAATTTTATTATATATAGTTTATATTTAGATAATGTTGTTAAAATTTATTGCTAGTGGTTGAAATTAGTAAACACATCTTTTTAACGAATATTATTAAATTTTATTTTCATCTATTACTTAACATCATAAATGTTATCTTCTTTATTTAGTTACAATATAATTTTCCTAGCTTTTAGCCTTCCCATACGCATTATTTATATTTGAAAGAACCACCCATATATATATTTACTTATTATTTTTTGTTCCTTAAAATAGTGTTTCACTAAATTATCAAATGTCATAAAACCATTAAAAAGCTACATAATATTTCTTATTCATTTCTTTAAATGACGCATTAGTAAAATACTTGCACGCAGAACTCACAGTATAATTCCTTATCGTTCAATTTACTACAGCTTCTGTTCTAACGATAAAAATAAGCCGCACCTTTTAATCGACCAATGAACCAACTATTACTACTTTGTCAATCATTCAAAGCAGATGATCGAAGGTTGCAAAAACAATCTTACCTTTACGCAGAACAAAAATTCCGGAATAGGGACAAAATTGCAGGGAAAGCATCAGATAGGGAATGACAGTAAACAAAGCAGCCTACCCGGTTTTATGACATTCGAGGACTGTAAATGACGCGCATGCGCGACGGAGGAAGAAGATAGGGAGAGAAATCCTGGAAGAAAATGATGAAAAGCATAAAATTTCTCTCGCCAGCTTGTTGAAATTATTAGATAGAAAAGACAGCTTTGCTTGTCTGAATATATTTAAGAACTGTTGACATCTACAATTAGACAGCCAAATGTATTTGCGACGGTTTTAAGGGGATATCGGTGACGTAAAGTAAGCATTAAATAACGGAGAACACGGTAAAATAACTGATTAGAATATTGAAAGGCATAATTCCCGTTCTGTTAGCCGTATCGTTACGCGGGGTACGGGATCAATGGCTTTATTGTAACGGGTAGTTTCTATTCTGCAGGGACTGTATCGGGAATGCAGGGTTATTTAATCCATCCCAAAGTGCAAAAAATGCACCTCTGGCAATTGATCTCCATCATATATTACTTCAACTAAAAGTTTAGCTATTTAACATTCTACATGTAAAAAGGGGGGGGGGGGGGGAGATGCTACTGATAATTCTGCATTGCAGAGACTATTTTGCAGGCTTTTAGCTATTTCTAACATCGCAAATTCCAGATTATTCTCCTTTACTTTAACTTCACAAAACTGCACAAAACAACAAGCGCAATTTAAAAGACTTATCTTTGCAAAATCGAATGCTAAACTGAAAGCTGATTATTGCTTTGACGAACAATAAGGATGAGAATTTCTGAAATGAAAATCTTTTGTTAAAAAATTAGAAATCGCTTAGAGGCTGCAACAGTTGTGTTAAGAATGACCGGTTTTTTAATTGCATTACACCATAAATTATTTCCTCTACGTTTCTGATATTATCAAAAATTTAAATACTCAATTTAAAGAAGTTAATATAAACTCCTTTGCATGCAATGACAAGTCTGACTCGCCCATGGAATTGGTGAATTTTTAAATTTGCAATTAAGTATTAGGTAGTTTGAAATGCGAAATTCATTTAAAAACGCAAGAATTTTACAAAATCCCTGAAATTATTTCAAGAACTAAAATGATAACAAATATTATCCTTTTACTCACCCTATTTGGATAACAAATATCCAAAATAGGGTGAGCATTGAATTAAGATGTTATAGAAATTCTTAAATCAAGTGAATAAAAGACTCTGTATTTATTACCGTGAGACCTGGTGAAACTAACATTATTGACCAGGGCTTCTTAATTATGATTTCTACCTCAAATAGAATCATGTATATGAATTTTCAGATTGCAATAATCTTAACTGTCTTTTACTGCTTTGTGTATCCGCCATTTTAGCCAAAATTGCGAAAAACACCAATTCATGGAGTCAAAATATTCAGAATGAATGTTTTGACTAAATTTCAAATAAATATAAGTCTGCTTATCCTTAGTTTATTGTTTGAAAATCTATTACTTTTTTCTATTTAATCCTTTGAACTGTGAAGTTATTTTCACCCTTATTATTGATGTATTTTATTTTAGACATTTATTGTTATTTCTGTTAACATGAAAAGGAAAAATGGACAGAAAATATTGAAGTATTTCTAAATTCTTTTATCTTTTTAATTAATAGCAGCATCCCTTTAATACAAATTTAAATATCAAACATTCTGTTTTTCGATGCAAATTTCTGAAGCCTCAGTTTGCCATAAAATGTCTTTGCAAACAGATCGCAGGAAAAAAATAGTACAGACATGGAAATCTATTTTGTTGTCGGAATAGAATCTCTAGAATATACGCTCTAAAAAACAAAAGAACATAAAAAAAACATGCATTAAATATTCGAAAATATCTTATACATCGTATAAAAAAATAACAATAATAAATAGAACTCCTTTTCTAGGTGATTGGATAGTGCATTAAATCTATTATGATTTGAAAAACACTATCTAACTTATAAATCGATTCCTTCATCATATCTCTCCTCCACAAGTCTTTGTTGAAGAAAGGCAGAAACATGTTTTCTTTGTTTATAACATTATTTATATTTATCTTTTACATAATATATTTTTGTAAAATATAAAGAATAGAATGTAAAATTCTCTCGGTGCAATTTCAGATATCCGATTTGCCTTTTGCTGTCTTAGCAAAGAAAGACCTAAGCCCAATTTTGGAAATTTCGTTTCAAATATTTTGTATCAAATGATGAAAGCATATCATAATTTCTATTTTTTGCAAAACCTTTAGTAAATTACTCATCATTTCCAATCAGCTAAGATAATGTGGTGATTTTGTAATGACATCTCATCTTTACAAGAGGATGTGGATTCGATTCCAAAGATTTTCCTGAAGAATTTCCATCAATGAAATGAGCTGGAAGTATGAAAATTCAAATTTGGACTCTCTAATGTGTTAACTGAAATTCTGCAATCTCCGGGTATTCATTTTATAAATCTAATATATTTAAATAAATACATATTCATAAACATAATAAAATATATAGATTTGATGAAAAAAATTTTGGAATGTAAGACATTTTATGCCATCATCTCATGTGTAAAATAAAAAAAATTACTGAGCAGTAAATTAATAAAAGCAATTAAGGAAATCACATTAAAAAGTTATTAAACGACAAATTGCTAAAAGTAATATATAAAGTACAATCTAAAAGTTGTTATACCCCAAGTTATTAAAAATAAGTAAGTAAATAATTGTAAAGTAAAAATATTATTCAAGTTCAAATTAATTAAAATTAATTAATGAAATGGTCCAAATATTCTCATACCCCATAACTGCATTCACATTTGAATCCATTGTTTCAAAATCAATTATTTTAAATGAAGCATAAAATTCTTTGCTCCATAACATTTTCTTAAATTTTTCTTGGTGTAATAAATGTAATGAAAATTACGCAACAATTAATTATTTCTTGAATAAATGAAATCATAAAAATGAATCTCCCTTTAAGGATGATCAAACAACTGTAAACTCAGAGGATGTGTAACAGGAAGGAAGCAGGAAGCTAACCATACTTAAATCCACTTCATTGTTTTTTCAGACTTTTTCCAAAGGAACGATACAACACAGTTGATATAACCATTTGACATCCCCCCCCCAAATCTTAATATTAAATCGCAGAGCTCTTAATAAAATCTTCTTTTTTGAGTACATAAACAAAGCTTGCGAATTTATTTTGAATAAGATATATTTAATTAATTTTGATTAGATTTACTTAGTTCAATTGATTTTAATTAGATTTATTTATTTCAGGTGAATTTAATAGCGTAGCTTTTATACTATATAAATCGAAAAAAACTCAACATTCTTATAAAAATAAATAATTTATTAAAAATATCATTGAGTAAAAATTCATTAATTAGAGTAATTCATTTAAAAATGAATTACAAAAAATTATCAATAAATAACAATAAACTCATTTAAGAATGAATTATTAAAATATCATAGAATAAAAATTCCTTAATTAGAGAAATTCATTTAAAAATAAATTACTCAAATTTATGAATTTTTACTCTATGATATTTTAATAAATTATTTGCTTTTATAAGAATGTTGAGACTTTTTTCCATTTATGTAGTATAAAAGCTAAGCTATTTTTGAGAAAATTATCTTTCAAGTGATAAAACTGACATTGCAAATATTTTTCACGGACTGTTTGCTTCGCGTTTCGGCTTTTCTTTCAAGTAATGACAACAACAAAAAAAAATACAAATCTGTTGTTGTAGATATCAAAATCATAATTTTTATTCTCTATTTATTTTCTTGCAAAAAAGTTTTAAAAAAATAATGAGGTAAAGTACTCATTCTTTTTTGCTTTTTTCCATGTTTCAGTACTTCTGCATGCTATTTTTTAAAAACTATATGCAATATATTTATATGGTAAGCAATTTTTTATGTTTGGTAAGAAATTCTTAATTCTTGTATTAATTAAGGAGACGGTGGAATATATTAGATATTTTTACTAATTATTCACTCGGGATTATGAAAATTTTCATGCATATGTATTTAAGTATAAACAAGTCAAATTTCTTTTAAAAGTTTTAAACCAAAGTATATTATTATTTTTTAGGTGAAAAATACAATTTTTAAAAATTCCAAAATGCTCCAGGTGACTTAATTTTTTTATATTTTATAATGCTTTTTCTAATTGTTTTATAACGTTTATTCGATATTAATATGTTTGGAACAAAACTACGCATAATTTTACTATCCCAATTAAAAACTTATTTTTAAAAAATTTTGAGAAATTTGTATGCACTTCTACTGAACCTTCATAGGATTTTTATGTTTTTATGCACTGAAACTCACTTTTAATTATGTAAAAACATTCGAAATATAAAAAGCATAACCCATTTTCTTTAAATGTTTAACGGGAATCTTACCATCCCTTCTATTTAATTTCTTCAAAAATTAAGATGCCTGGAACATTTCAAAGATATTTCAGCCTTTTTACAATATCTTCTGAAAAGTCATATGGTGTACTTTTCCGCCCTTCAAGCCCTTCAAATATTTATTTTAATGAACAATATATTTTAGAACAATATTTTAGTTGAATAAAAGTATATATTTTGCTGATGAAATGATAAAAATAAAATATCACGTTTTCGTCTATTTTTGCTTATTTCAAAGTCCACTATTCCCTTAATTAAATCTCAAATTTCTGTAGAATATTAAATAATGGCTGTCTGTAAAATGAAACCACATAATAATACTGCATTAACATTCTTCCTCCAATTACGTAGAAATTGAGCCTCAATAAGACACAGTTAAGAAATAAGAAATCAACTACTAATTAGTAGATTTGGTACAGAGAGTTAAAATTTACAATGAAAGTACAGTTTCATACGCAAAATTGAATTAAAATCAGGCTATTGCACAGCAAAACTCTTTATATATTTCTGCAATTTATTTTGGAAAAAGACGAATTATAGTTTATTTTCTGTGAAATGCCGGTCGTTTTAGATAAATCTTTTAATTATCAATTAAATAAAACTTTGACAACTCTTCATGCATTGCACTAATTTATTTTGGAAAAATGCCGAATTAGAATTTATTTTCAGTGAGTTGTCAGTCTTTTTGGATCAGTTTGTTAATGATCAATCAAATTAAATATTGACATGGAAAACATACAAAACAGCATTTTTATGGCTTTCAGCTGAGTTAAGCTCGAAAAACCTATGTTTCTTCTCCTTCTCCTAAGCCTGTCCAATATCCAGTACATGATATGGTGGGATGTTTAGGGTGGTCAACTCGACATAAAGCCATAAAAATGCTATTATGTATTTTCCCCGTAATTGTTGCTTTTGACAATTAGATTGGACTATAAAAGCATCACAATATCCAATTGCCTCACACACTCATGGTGGGTTTCCGTCTACAAAGATGTTTTGGGTTGGTCGATTGAAGGGGAAGGTGGGGGGGAGGAAGAATATCGATTAAAAAGAATCATTAATCTAGCTGTCAAGTGAATAAATTGGTAAGAAATACAATTTTTTGATAAAGATTAAGATTATAATGTGAGTACTCACTGAAATGCCAAAATAATTAGTTTAAAAATTCAGCAATTAATTTTTATAATATACTTGAATAATAACTTTCCATTAATGGCTATGCTGAATTCCACTTGGTAGATCTGTAAAATAATAAAGGAAATATAATACTTGTTTGAAATTTATCATTTTTGTATAATCTTTCATTATTTTTAATCTTCATGCGTGTAAGTAAAGAAATCGTTAATTAACTACTATGGTTGATTCATTTCTCTAATCATTGTCCTCCATAATGTGTTATTAACAAGATTAAAAAAAGTCTATTTTCATACACAAAGTTTTCTAAAACAAAGCATTAATATGCTGATGAAGACATAAAAGTATTGTGATGAGATAATAAATTAACCTGTTATTAAAAGAAAGACCTCATAAACTGGAATACCTGGGGCCACAAGACATAGAATTCTACCATTGATCTCATGCATATTAAATCCATGGAAGATTAAGCGCATTTTTTTTTGGCATGAAGGGGAATCTGGAAAAAAAAATGCCATGATCCCCTACCTGATCATGATCCATACATAATCTGTATGCTGTCTTAAAATAGGCCCTCGTATAGCCACAAAATGAAACGTTATTCTTCGTGAAATGCGCCAAAGCTATATCTTTTAACAAATAATAAACGCTAATTCAGTTTGTGTTACATAACGCTTCAATTTTTATAAAATTAGTTTTCAAGCCTTGAAAAGTTTATAAAAGTATTCACATGAAGAAGGATATAATTTTTTCATGAAAAATTTTGTTTACCATCGTAATCATTTTCTTATTTGAATTTAATGAGAATTTCAGAATATGCTTCTTTAACAAAGATTTCTTATTCTTTAAAAATGTCCAGCTTTTATTTAGAGACCTGTTTTTTAATTTCAACTGGGAAAGAAAGTGATATTGAGGAAGGGTTTAAAATTAGAAGAGCAAAGGAAGTTCCTACAGCTAATATGAGACATTAATCCTTTACTATTTACAGCAATGGCAGTTTGGGCTTACTCGGGTTATCATAGCTGATATTCAAAAGAATTAGAACGAGGATTATTCAGGAAAATAACGTAATTATATTCTGTACATCATAAAAATGATTCAAAAAAATTATCAGAAATACAATTTCACTTATTTTACAATAAATTATTTACTTAAAGGTTAAAATAACCGTTAAAGAATGTTTCTTCAAAAAGGGAAATACGCGATTAAAAATAAGTAAATACACCACTAATCACTAGAATTTCATAGGTTCCTTAAGTCATATAATACTCATTATTTTAGTCTTTTTTTAGATGTAATTTCAATATTATTTATCTGCAACCATTAAATGTGGAGAACAGTTTTTGACCAATCGATGCACTTAAAAAATAATTTCTTAAAAAATTCCTTTCCATGGTTACCCCCTGTGGAGGGTAATTTTTCATATTTTGTATGTGAGAGGGAGGAGGATGTGATTTGATAAGAATGGTGCTGTTCCTAAAATATATTTTAAAATAAATATTTAAAAAGTTTGATCTAAACATTGTATGCTTTATTAAAACAAAGAGCATTACTAAATGAATTTAAAATGTGAAGTAAAAATTCACATTGTTCGCATCCCTCTCAATCTTTATGAGTTCCAACAGTGCAAACTGGGTAGCTAAGTTTTTCATCATCTTTGTAATTTTCAAAACTTAGATCCCTGCTACATTATTTCGGAAAAGATTCACTATAAAACCTTCCTTCTTCTTTTTCATCGTTGCTAAGACTTCATTTTCGCGCTTTCTTGCAAAACTTTCTCAAATTTTTATACAGTTGTTATTCCAGTTTCGTCTTTCTCTCTCTCTCTATATATATATATATAGAGAGAGAGAGATGAATTTGTAGTTTTCAAAATTTGCATGTAAATTTTAAAGTAGTTTTCGACTGCCTCCTAGGGTCGGGATTTCTTAATAATAATTTCTTCGGCACCAGTGATGATCATATGATGATAAATCTCGCATATGAATAAATTGAATTCAAGAAATAATGCCAACCAATCCTTACTGATTATTTTTATTTTATTATCAAATAAACTTTGGTGTGGTTTCAGTCCAGCATAACAACTTGGCTGCTTTCAAAGTATGTTAAGAGAATTCTTGTTTTGAAAGAAAGAGGGAAGCAGCCCAAAATGATGGATATTTTATTTTGTTTCTTATAACTCGGATTCAGGGATTTCAAAAGATCTCTCTGCTTCTACTGATTTTCCAACCCCCATCCGTAGTAAAACCTTTTCAATAGCTGTTTTCATTTGTTGTCTGTGTACTACCGCGATCGCGCATCAGTTGACATGTCGCGTGGGATTATGCCACAGAGACCTTATTCATTCAACAGGCCTAGTCCGGATTGAAAATGGATAAATTGATTCAAAAAATGGTCTCTTCAAAAGCACTGGGTATGGGAATATTTGCAGAGAATATTTTTTATTATTACGCACAAAAGAAGCCTTGCCTTAAATTCCAGTAGTTCGAATATCTAAGGAAAGCGTCAGCTCCTTTCAATGTTCAAGTATTCTGCACCAGTGATGAGAACCTGCGGGGGTCTAACCTGCTAACGTATCCCTTCCATACCGTAGGTAAGTGGTCCAAAGCTATCTTCCATGCTTTTGAAAACCGAAAACAGCTGTGCGTGAAATTGCTCACAGCGCGGTATTTCTTTGTTCTGCCATCTCTCCTATTCGATATAAAAAAGAATTAAAAAAAAGAAAAACGAAAAGCTTGTGGAACCATTGAGATGTACACGATTCATGAATTGCACTTTTTCACCTTGTTAGAAAGGAAAGGAAAATTTTCATGGAATGGAAAAAAGTCAAAACATATTCCGAATCTTTTTAGTAAGGTTAGAAAGTGGCTTGTTTGATACACTTGTTCAATGTTCTCTTTCGTTTATTATTTTATTAATTCTATTCATATATTTTATTTGAAGAGTGAAGGCAAAAATATATTAGATATATCCATTTCCAGTTGAACTTTATTTCCTGTGATATAGCGTCTCATTTAAAAGAGATACGTCATAAGATAAATTGTCTGCACCCCCGTGGATACCTAAACTCACAACCACATACTGTTTGTACAGAAAATACTACGATAGCTTGGCATACAAGTACATTTCGGTTCGACATTTTTGGATATATTTACAGTTATGCCAAAACACATCATTTTTAAAGAAATAATAGTTTAAAAAATCCCAATTTTACTTTAAGATCATTATGAGAAACTGATAGTTTTATTTTAAAAACTTATGCTTGCGCAATATTTTGCTTTCAAAAAGAAAATGATTCATAGAATAATGATAAAATATGCGGTCTTTCTCAAAAGCAATAAAATAAATATATGTAAATTATTGTGAAATTAATCTGCAAAATTTAATCTTCAAAAATGATTGCAGCAGTCAGTTATAAAGATTGTGCAACTAAAAATAAACAGATCGTGGCCAAACTAAATGATATATAAATGAAACAATTGTAACGTCGGGGAAATTTCGTTGTAAGGTGTTTGCAAAAAATATCCAATAATCAAATTATTCTGTTCTGCATTTTTTTACTTACATTTATGGACATTGTTTCTTTTCCATTTGTAATTATTGTAACAGTTTTGAATGATTGCTATGAATAATAAGCAAACCTTTTCAAAAATTTCAAATTAGTTTCTCTTAAAAGCTGAAATCTGAAATTCAGTTCAGTTCCTTGATTTTCTTATGAAACCGACACTTACTTACGCGTACTTACGACATAACCCGTATAGCCATTGAAAGCTTTGCACGCACGCACACACACATATATTCGTTCCATTCTTTCATATATTTATGCCTTTTTTTTCAAATTATACATTAATTTTATAAGGATTTGGGAAGGTGGAGGTGCATAAAAGTTACCGCAACCGACGTTTCACAATACAAAGAGAAAATATTTGTGGAAAATTGGAAAAGAAATAAACTGAAAAAATTATTAATACAATGTGTAAAATTTCATTTTTAAAGCCGAATTTGATGTGAGTTGGAGAGGAAATATTCTATGTCAGTAGTAGCATTTACGCTTGTCTTCAGTGTTGATTTGTTTGTCCTCTTCTTTTTAAAACCATTTACAAGAAAATTATTTCATTTCATGCTACTTACAAGGAAATAAACAAAGAAAGAAAAACTAAGCTGGTAAAAAAAGGGCAGAATCAGATTACATTTAGAAACGAGAATACGCCAATGTTTAAGAATGCAAAGCATGCATTCAGTAAGAGTAAGATCAGATTATTAGACAGGAAAAGTAGCTAACTGCATCAGAAGGTCTCATGAAGCAGGTACCTCCAGAAATTCACTTCGCTACTATGTTGGAAGGGACCCGATGCCACGAGATTATTTGGAAGGCGGAAGGGACTTTCAACGTAATGTAATTTTATGCTTTCATTTGATTTACAAGAATCATGCATTTGCATTTATTATAATCAAGAACTGTTCAAATCTCTGAGCATTATTCTTAGAGTTGTTATCTAGCTTTCAAATTTCCCTGTAAATGAATATATCAGATGTTCACAAATTTGCCATTTCAGAGTATTTTGCCTTTTACTGATTGACTCACATGTAAATAGAGTTGACAAAATCTGTATGAAAAATATTTAGTATAGTATATATGTAATTCAATTTTGTTCAAAACTATTCAATTCCTCCTATTAGTTCACACTCTCCCTGTATAGATTTATTTATATATATATTTTTCAAATTTTCAATCGTTAATAAAATACTTTTTATTCATCCATTGAAGTTCAAATACATTTTTTAACTTGTAATGATCTTAATACAGTTTTTTCAAATATTAATTAATTGATTATATTTAATTATTCATACTGTGAATGGAGTTTTAGCAGTTTGTCATGAAAATTGAAATTCACAGGCAGTAGCGCTCGGTAAAATTCAAGATTTCAGTATTTTTTACGTGAAGGGAAGAATGCGAGCTCAATTTTTGCGAAAATCAATAACTTTTTATACTTAATAATTATTTTGATAACTATTTCATAAAAAGTAACTAAAATAAAAAAAAGTCTTTGTTGACCTGAGTAAGTTGTTGACCAAATTTTTTTATAAATTACTTGTTTTTAAATTTAAATGTGCTTATACATCAATCAATGATTCCAAATTTTGATCTCGCAGGTGGACTTAATTAAATAATTTGTGATTTCAATTATTTATTATATTTGAAAACTATTAATATAGAAATTAAATTGAAATAAATGCAAAAAAAAAAACTAGCTTTGGTAGTTAAGAATGTGAAAGGGCTTTCTAAATTTGCATTAATTAAGGGCTTCTATAGGGCATAATCCTGTCCTGGTTAACAGTAATGCACTTTATTCTATGAAAAACGTATGAATGCCCCTCTATTCTAACTACTAAAGCAAATAGCATAAAAATTGTTATTTCTATGGTATCTTAATCTCGTATTTTAAATCAATGCGTCCGATCAAGAGCAAATCTCAAAAGGTCATACGTAAATGCTTAGTTTGTATATTATTTATTAAAATCTATATTGCTAATTTCACGACAGCTAAACATACCAAAAAATTCTTAAAAATAATTTTGGAGCTTCAATATGATGTAAAAATTATCTTTGTGTGATATTTTCTCAAATTATCATCAAGAAATAATGAAATTTTGCTTATTTTTTCAATAATATAAGTTTCGAAAGAATTGCTTTCAAGTGCACATTTCTTCCTTCCATTGTATATTTATACCAAATTTAGTAACTTTTAAATTCATGATCTACCATATAATGTGCCAGTCGGCACAAACACAGATACATTCATTCGTTTTTAGTATTAGTAGAGGAAACTCCACATTAGGGATTAAGTTCATCTAAAATCAATTGAAAAGGCATATCACAAAAATGTTGAAAAAATAAGTCTTATGGAATTTTTTTTTCAAAACATTTCCTTGAAATTTTGATTAACTTACTTGGAAAATTTGATACATTATCAAGCAATTAAAAGTGGCTTAAAATAAGAAATGGGAAGAGTTTCTCGAGTGAAAACTTTGATTCATTAAAATATATATATATACTTAACAACTGTTCATTGGTGTCGTATTTAAGAAACTTAATATAAAATATAAACCATATTCTATTGTTCATTCTTCGATTTGAAAAAACTCCATTTTTTGCGAATACGTCAGGATTCGATTATTTAATTAAAAAAAGAGATGAGAAGAGAAGATGAAAGGAGGACATGATTATATTTAACAAAAGAGTAAAATCAGTTTCTTCGCGAATTGAGCAGGCATAATAACAGTTCATCTTTCTGTACGTCACCTAATGCCGAATAATAGGCCGTTGAATTACATTACATTACTTTTTTTAATCCATAATAACTTTAAATAGTGATTGCTCGTAATGTATTCCTTTTATATTTCACCAAGCAAGCAGAAGTACTTATTTGAAATAGAAATAATACTAATTTCACCAAGAAATCGATATACAGTCGGTGTAATTGAGACTATAGCATTTTATCTCCATGTATATCAGAAGAAAATTGAAGCATTCAGTAGAGTTAATCGATATATTATCTTCTCTCTACTTTGAGGATGACCAGGTTTACTCCCCCCATCATCATTAAGATTCAAACGTTTGAAAGGCCCTTAATGATCCTTCCTCCCCACATGCGGGGCTTTTAGTAACTGGATCTCAGAAACATAAAGCTCTTCGTTATGTTCTTTTAAAGAACCTTGCTTAAATTGGTTCCCACGTTGTAAAGAAGACTATATTCTGTAGGTTCTCCCTCGTTTGATTGGTACTGTTTGAACTTTTTAAAATCTGGAGATCATGTTTCCAGCATGTGTAGCAAAAATAAATAAAATAAAATAAGAACAGGGTATGTATTTTGCTAAAGCTTTTATTTAGCCAATCAATATAAATATAAATTTGATATGGAACTGCAATTTTACTAACAAGCTCGTGTATTAAAAGTCATATCCTTTTTGTGTTTTCGTGTTAAACTGCATGTAAATGTATTTACCAACAGATGGTGAGTATTTTGGTAGATAGATATATACATTTGAAGCTAATTCACCCTTTAGATAAATAAAACTAAACTAAACTACTTTAAACTAAATTTCATCAATTAAGATTTCTGTACTTTGTAATTGTTATGTTCGCTTGCACTTTGACAAACTGCATGTGAATAGATTTCATTCCAAATTTGATAGAAATCTTCAAATTTGATCTAAAGACTACATGCCAAATTTTATTTGTATAGATCAAAACGGTTTTAAGTTATTCGGCTCATCTAATACCAAAAATGTATTTTCCGAACACAGGCAGATCTAGAACATGAAAATGCATCAAAATCTCGAATTCAAATTTTTTAGCGATACGAGAACATATACGAAAAAATAAAAAGTTGTATACCTATTCTAATTTTAAGCCTCTGAGTTGCTCCGTGTACTTATAATCTCCCTCATTACGCCATTGATTATCAGTTTCTATCAGTGGAGGATTTCCAATAAGAAAAACTGGAAAACTGCCTGGAAACAAGTTGGTAGGGAGGTGCAGGCAAATCGATTTAAAAGCTTTTTATTTACCTAATTGCCAAATAAATAAATTTGTAATAAATACAGGTATCTAAAAAGAAATTTTTTATGAATTATTAAAAAGAAGAAGAACAGTATTTTATCAAACATATTTAGTCAGGTGCTAATCAGTTTTTCTTTTATTTAGCATAGCATTCAATATGTAATAGTGTATAATGAAATAATATTATGCATAAGCGTGTATACTAGTCAGTTATGGATAAAAATAAATAAGTATTTTTAGGAGGTACTAAAATAAAAATAATAATCAGTAATAAATTATAAACACGTAATTATATAAAAAAAAATTTGAAATATGAAACGAAAGTGATAAAAAAAAGGGTCTCACAGTGTGCACCACCTAGATCTAAATCTGATATTCTGATTTCGATTGTCAGTGATTACAGGAATACGATGGCTTGTTTTTTAAAATGTGCTAACAAACTCAAAGAATTCGTAAAATAAAGAATTTTCTTAGCTTTAAAAATGATCAAGCTAATTTAATCTCAGAATTCACGATTCTGCTAAAAACTTTATACTGCTTTTTCTATTACTCTCAATCTATAAATAACTCTCGTATTGCTTCTAAACGTGATGTAAATAAAATACAACTATACTAAAACAAACTTATCCCTTGCTCGAAATATTCTGCGTGATCATGTTTGATAGCAGCAAATTAAGAAAGCAAACTACACAGCTCCAATCTTTTTCAACAGATAGCACGTTCTTAAGGTACTGCCATTTTTCACGACAATCGATTTGGTTGGAATTTCTACAAATGGAGAAAATAGCCAAATATTGGGAGTCGGGGGCAAAAAACTTTGCATTATAATTCTTTTTCATAACAGGGAGAGAAAATGGCATGTAAATGTCGTCCAAACTCAGAATTCTGTTGGAAAGTTCGATGAATAGAGTCTGCAGAATTTATGGTCCTTTTATCATGCATGTCATTATTAGTATATGAACAGGATGTGGATCCACAAATTTGTTCGTATTTAGTACATCTTTAATCAAAACGAAATTTTATTTCGCTATTTTAAACAAAAACTTTGTTCTTCTCTTCAGTCATCCAAAAAAAAATTTTATTGACTTTTATTTCATTTTTTGTAAATATTTTAAATAGTAATATTTCATTAACTGAAATACCAAAACATTAAATTGCAGATCACTTTGAGGTTGCTTGATTTCATTATATTGATATGAAAAATGCAAAATTGATTTTATCTAGAAGTAAAAAAATATAGTAGTAATTTTGAATAGTAAAAAAAAAAATGAGAAAACGTTTTAAACAACCTAAATACTATTTAATTATAATATTGAACCTTTTTTTTAGATGATAAAACATCATCATTTTTTAGAGTTAGGAAGAGACTACAAAACATACAAACAAAAAGATATTTTTAGAAAAAATTTTTACAAAATTTGTTTATACTTGATTTTGAGTTGAATTATGCTCGAATACAGGGCTTTTGTATATTCAGTAAAAGTAAAAAAAAATAAATTGCTTTGGAAATTCTTCAAACAGATTCGATATCTCGGATTCTCTAGATATTTGTCTAATGAGTCTATTTAATACTTTAATCCTGTATGTATTCAAGTAGCAGAATTAAAATGCTTCTGAATTGAGGGGTGAACAATCTCAGCCTTGCATCGCTTTCCCAATTGATCTGTTAGAGAATTTTAGATGAAGGCAGTATCCCTGCATTAACTATTTGATTTTCTTTGCTGGAAATGATATAATTCCTTTTCCGATCTTCTTTTATTTTATCCTCTAATGAGAGAGTAATGCTCCGATCACCATGTTTTACATTTTTTCTACTTTTATTATTAATTTACGACTGCATATAAATATATATTCATAAGAAGGAACACAGCTGCTAGAACATGTCGCATTTTGATTTTATGTGTATAAAAATGAAAATATCTGTTAACGTATAGTTTAAGATTAAAAGCTTTTTTTGAATCTGGGCATATTCTCCAAAAGAAGTTTTATTCTTCTCCCTCCAAATAAAATTGTGGACCTTAGGTAAGACCGTGAATGCTTTGCATGGTATTGGAGAACTATAATTATGAAATATACCCGTCTGGAGAAAATCTTGCGTTATTATATCGTAAGAATATATATTTAGGGCTTTATTCCCGATCTATTGTAAATTTTGACCATAATTTAATACGGAACTACAATTAAAGTTAAAAGATTGTGTACCAAATTTCATTTATTTAACTCACTGTATTTATATCATGCGAAAGCATAACCCAACTGATGATTAATTCTTGGGTAGACTTAATTCTAATTTTTTTCCTGTCTATGATTTAGATATTAAACTTGTCAACCGAATTTTATCAATATAGCTTTTTAAGTTTTGAAGTCATCGAGCTCTCTTGATCTTGAAAGCAACACCGATAGATTTCCTCTGAATGGATTTCGCTCAAAGTTTGAAAGAAATCGATTAATTTAATTTTAGAGTCTGTATGCCGAATTTCCTTTGTCTAGTTCAAAGCGTTTTTAAATTATCATGTTCATTAAAGAGGCAGACATAATTTCAAAAATGTATTTTTCTAATTTGGGGAAGTATGAAATGTAGAGATTCGTCAAAATCTCGAAACGAATCTTTATATTTCCCAAAATCTTTTGACGAATTCGAGCACGAAATTCGTCAAAATCTCGAGTTCGAATTTGACTATTGCAGTACTTTCTCTATACTTAGTGTGCGAGAAAATAAAAATATATGAGTTTAAAATATTTTGCTCGCTATTTTATTTTTTGGAAGAAATGGAAAGAGCAAAGAGTGTATGCCTCTTATAACAATTTCTTGAACTAATTTGATTAACTGCATGCATATATATATGATATGAGAAGCAGAAAACAAACGTCATTAAAAGAAATACAATAACGTGCATGCTCTGATAAAAGTCCCCTTTTACATCAAGGACGGGATATTTGCATCAATTACCAACTAACATAAATGTCAGAAGTCGCAATCTAAGTACTTAAAGAAAGTATACAATAGTCACGTTTCTCAGTTAATTGAAGTAAGTTAATAATTTACGCTACCTTGTTCTTGCTTTTCCAATGGACTTGTTCTGGATATTTCCACACAAAAATAATATGTTTTTTAAACTTAAGATAAGACAGCACAAGCCTCATGTCCTCACGTGCAGCGCAAGAAGAAGAAATACAATCCACGTGTAGAGAGGACTTGACCTCACGATAGCATAATGTGGAGATACCTTCTAATCTGTTATTACTGGGTAATAGATAAAAACAAACTTAATGTTATGAATGTGTTTATATTCTATGGAAGGAAAGAAAGAAGCAATATAAAAGTAATGTTGAAAAAGGAAAAAATATTCAGTGATATAAAAGTAATTGTTACTAATTTTATTATCATTAATGTTCGGATTTTGTATTTAATTTTTTTGTACTTAAACTTGGAGAATGGTAGATAAAGTTTTCAAGGCCGAATGCTAATACGAGTTAAATAAGCAAGATCTGAGTTTATATGAGTCTTAAGGAAACGTAGGTTTATTTCAAAATTTCAAAATAGTAATTTTTAAAAAAGTTGGGACAGTGTTAATATTAAAATTTTCTTCGTGACACTTGGTATTTCTTCGCTATTATCGTTTCGAAGTGTCTATTTTGCAAACAGTCTTAGGGTGAATGTGAGCAATCGTGGTTTAGTTTAGTTTAGTTATATTAACGTCCCGTTCCAAAGCAACACGAGGGCTATTTTGGGACGGACCTCGTAATTTTGAACCAAGATCAGATGACGAGGACGACACCTGAACTGGCAGAGTCTCCACACCACACCACACTAGCGGGAGGACGTTTGGCCTGACAGATTTAACGTGCAAGAGGCCCTCTCACACGACGGATCTTCGGTGGAATCGAGTCTCGAGCCTGAAACTCTCCGGTTCCGAAGACGAGACCTTACCACCCGGCCACCACGGCCCAGTGAGCAATCGTGGATTTAACAAATAACTTGTTTTTCGTGCGAAAAAATTCCCCGCTCCAATAGATGATTCCTAATACGGTAATAGTTTCATTTGTCACTTTTTCGAGTGTTTTTAAACTTGCTTAGCAATTATTTGAAATTCGGACATTCTGAAACAACAGTAGAATAATAATGTCTTTTGAATAATAATGTCACGTTGTCTTTTATCATTATTTTACTATCTATTTTTTAAATATTTGTAGCGGCTGCTGAAAGAAAAATGAAGAGACAGATTACCAACTAAGCGAACTTAGCAGCTATTTAGAATCGTTTAAGTTTAAGACTAGAATATGTTTGTAAATAAAAGAAACATGAATGATAAAATATTAAGTTAATATAAGCAATTTATCAAGTATAATTTTTCGAGTTCCTACATATTTCACTGTGTTCACTTAGTTAGAGCATTTGTAAAAACCGAGTCTGTTTTGATAAAAATGTGTACAATCATAGATGTTGGAATGCTTGGTATAATATATAATCCACAAAGTTCATAAAATAAAAATAGCTAACCCGAAATAAATTATTTAATGATAAAAATGTGCTGCAACCTGAAGCTATATTTGCCTTTTTATTAAAGTTGTGGCTTCATGATGTGCACTACCTAGGACAAGCAAAATTCACAGCTGAAGAAATGGTGCTGATGAATGAAGCATGGTTAGAAGTAGGATAATGGAGAAAGTTGTCATTCAAAATTAATAATTATGTGCAATACGGAAAATTAAAAGTTGCATTTTCTTAATTTTTGATTTAAAATAGTTTTATAGATTATGTTAGGGGCCACGAGTTTATCACCTTTGCTACACAGAGCCGAGTTATCAAACACGGCAAATTAAGCTATTGCCTAAGAGTTACAAGGCGGGATATTTTTTAAAGCTATTTTTGTGTTTTCTTCTAGTTTAGAAAAGATATGCGCTCGGACTTATTTAAACCCACATGATTTAGGTTTGATTTAAATTTTATAACATTACCCTTCTGACATTTATATTTAATTACCTTTTGCAAGTTTCATATTAAGGCAATTTTTAATTTCATGAAATTATAGTAATTAATTATTTTGGAAATCTCCAATTCTTTGTAATTGCATAATGATTAGATTTTTTTAAATGAAATTTTTCTAATTTTTTTGTTATCTTATTTAAATCAACTTTTGATTAAACCCTTCCCGTAAAATGACGAGTATAGCTCGTCATTGATTTTTCATGCCATATAGCCCAATGACGAGCTGTACTCGTCATTGTGCTATGTGGTGTGACGAGTTATACTCCTCATGCGACTAAAGTTACTGTTGAATATAATAATTAATTTAAGTTAAAATTTCTAGTGTATTGAATTTGGAGACACTTTATTACTTATGTTGATATCATAGATCACTATCATATATCGTTTGATTGTCTTGGTACAAGTGACGGCCAAACTATTAGTAGTCATTCTAATAAATTCGTTCATTTATTCTAATAAACATTTAGTCTGAACATCTGACTTACTATAAACACGCCGTGAAATAAACACCTTAATGAATAAGAGTAATGTAAATCAAGAAGATCAAAGTGATTCAGAAAAATAAAAAAATAGCATATATTTAACTGATACTTATATTGAAACTGGTGATAGTGAAATATTACCAAGAAGACGAAAA
>JAPMOQ010019132.1:3642191-3694236 GCA_026543055.1 Argiope trifasciata
AAAAAAAAGAAAAAAATATATATGCATTAAATAAAAGTGTATGGGAAAGAAGTATGATAGAAAAGAATAACAGAAATTCTTAAAGTAAATTGGGCTTCAAATGACATTTATTATATTTTAATTTTCAATGAATGTTTCAAATTTGTTTTGTAATGATATTTATTGCGTAACCTTGTTTTCTTTGCCTTACGCTCTTTTGATTTTATTATAACATTTTTCTATAAAAATCTAATTTTTAATTCACCCATAAAAATATGTCTTTGGAAAGTTATTATTTTTAATTTCTAGATTACATAACTTACTGATTTTACTTAGTTTTTTAAAGGCAATTTAGGACGTTTATTCACTTTAGTTAAGTAAATTTATGAAACTGGACCTAGAACGCACAAAATCACTGATATAAATATTGCAGATGTCACACTCCTGGAAAAATAGAACGCTGTTATCTTGATAGTTGCCCTGGAGTGGTTTTTACAGCTGTGTGGCTGTGAGTGCACCCGTGCACACGTCCCTTATTATCATCTGATGGGGAGAAACATTATCTGCAACTTCATGTTCAACGACCCCCGCCGTTGAATGGTACGCCTTTGGAATCTGAAGAGGTCATTCACGTGACAGTCGGAGTTTTTCAAATCCTTTAATGCCCAAGAGACAAAAGGTTCGGGTTACTTTTCATCCTGCTGAGTAGCAAATCTTCCTATTATTGGAAACCAAAAACTGAAATGCTGAAGAACGGTTTTAATCCAGCTGTTTAAATCCCTTACAGGACCGTATTATTTAAATGGATAAAACAGGCAAACGCCCTAGGGTCTCACAATTTTAGAGGTCTGGGAGTCTTCGAAAATTTGTTGAAGTATTTTGAAAATTAATAAATTTTATGCTTTAATTTCATCATAAAGGCCATGCAATCGAACTTATTTAAATTAAAATCAAGTATTACTTATAATAAATACGAAATATTATTCTGGTAAAGTTCATAATTATTATTTTCAAATTTTATGTTATATTTAAAATTTAAAAAAATATGTGAAGTTATGAAATTAAAAAAAAACGTTCGATATTTTTATAAATTGTTATTGTGGTTAATATTTTGTCATTTTTTACTACTTCGTTTAAATTATTTTAAATTTCAGTTTACCACTTTATATGTAATGGAATATACTAAAATGAACGAAATATGCTTATTAGATAGTAGTCTCCAAATAAGGGTGTTTTTTTTTTTTTGAAATTCAGTTTATGAAAATTTGTGATTTAAAATTGGTTGCATAAAATGAAATTAAATAGTTTATAAAATATTTGATTTTCAAAATTTGAAGGAGAAAAAGGATTCAAAATTTGCTTTGCTTGAGGAGATCTGGAAGACTTAATCTGACCATGATTCCGTATAAAGACTCATTTTAACCTACTTATGCTAGATTTTTTCCTCTTGAATTGTATTTTAAATCGTTAAAAACTTTTTTTTATTTTTGAAAAACTTTGAAATGCAATATTTTTTAATGGAAATATTTCCTTGTGATGAAGCAAAAAGAATGAGTGAAAGAAAAAGAAAAGAAAAAAAAGCGTAAAAGTGTTTTTTTTCCTTCAATTAAATTAGCTTTCATTAGCTTAATTCTTTTTTATTTTTAAATCTTTAATTTATAATTTTACAGAACTGATTTTTAGATTCCATATATTTATTACTGAATTCATCACTAGTATGGTTTTGAAATGTTTGAATTGGATCAACACAAGAATAAATTCCGAAAAATTCTGTACTATCGTCAAAAGTGTGTAAATATACAAAACTTGAAATTCCAGCTCATCATGAAGTAAGAGAAAAATCGATTGTAAAATTGCATCACTATAAACAGGAAACAAATCAAATGAAATAAAAATGTGTAGCAAAATTTGTTCAAAAATTTTATTTTTAAAAATGTGCTTTTGTAAGTTTTCTAAAAGGCAGAATTTTTTCATTTAAATAACTTTTTAGTTTTAATTCTGTAATTTACAATTCATTAGTGCAAATAGTATGGAACCTTGAAATAAATTTATTCCAAAATCCATTACTAGGTCATTTAAGTATTAATTTCAGGTGTTTATCTGATATATAGCAAATGTAAATACCATAGAAAGAATGGTATTTTTAAAATCCCTATTTAGTTTTAAAACGAAGCAGAAACCCGCTAACATTTTGATTCCATATTGCCCGCTAACACAAGTGTTCCAGATATCTATTGCCTTTTCCTCCTATTGCTGTGGGTGCAGATGCCGGTGTTCCAAATGGTTATAGGCAAGGATCGAACTCGCGACCTTAAGGTTAGTAGCCAGATAACATAACCACGAGACAAAAGTCATCGGCCGGTCTTAAGGCTGATATCTGGCTTACAAAGCTCCCACTACACTGGCTTTGTCATTTGACTACGGTTGAACTTTCCGAAGTCCATCTCTCAGTTCATGAATCCAAGCAAATCAAATCAAACAAATTTTTCCTCTCATATGCTCTCATAAATATGTCAAATATTACTAAATACAGTAACTATCACTTAATGTGATAGTTTTGGAGCTTCTGAATTTTGATAGCATTGATTGATTGAATGGCCAAATTGGACAAAATCATATATTTTTATCACAACAAAAGAATAAAAACAGTTGCCTCAAAACTATCTGTAACATATTTCAAAAATAACGATTCAAAAATTCATTTATTGTTTCTTATCGACAATTATAAACAGTTCATTTATTGTTCATGATTGTGCTTTTTTTAATTTGTGAAATGTTGATACGAGCCAAGTTTCAAAACACCGAGAGATGACGTTTTAGTATATATTACTCGGTTTTCTACAACACAAGCATTCCCGTCAGAATCATTATTTACTTGGTCTTGCTCATGAAAAAAGTAACAAATTTTCAAAGAAAAGATGTGAAACTTTCAACTACTAAGCAGTCAGGACCGGCCTTGGGAAGTGCTAAGCCTTTCTGGGAGCAATGCTCCATAGCGTCTAGATCCCAGTCAACTTTCAATTGGAATATTTAGTAAAAAAATTAAAAAATACACTCATTAGTGAATTAAGGAAAATAAAACTTTTATTTAAATGGCTTTAGTTTTTAGTAATCAGTTATTATTATATATATATATATATTAGAATCTCAAGACGATTTTTTTTTCTAATTCAATACCAGATAATTCACATGCAGTTATATAGTGAAGATAAATGGTACTTGGGACACAATTCTTTCTTCTCTCATTGTCATCATTTTTGGTTTAGAAAGATAAATGGCTTCCGAAGCATGATATAAATTTTTCATTCAACATCGCATTTAACTTTGAAAAGTAGTAAATTCTCAAAGATGTCCTCAAAGACTGGTGTCCTAGAACTTCCCTTTTTTCCTGTCGCTATGCCGTTACACACGTGGTATTAAAATTTAAATTAACTAATAAATCTATTCATAAGTAACTTTCTAAAAATCAAAATGGCTATTCGGTATAATCATAAGAAATTCAAATGTTTGAACAATTTCATATCTCTATCACGTCAAGAAGTGAGTGAAATTTTCATTTCAAAGAAAGATATTAGACTAGTTATATCCACATAATTGTATTATTAAGTACATCAGAAAGAGAAAAAAAAAATGCGTATCAAATGTTTGATTTGTTAAAATAAATAATTTCTAGACTCAAAACAAAATTATCATTGGTATATACCGGGTGGCCAGAAATAAAACACCCCTACTCTGACCTCCCTGGATATCGAACTACTCAGTGTAAAGGCTTGAAAATTTGTGGACATACTATTCAAAAAATGGGGAAACGGATTTCACGAAAAAAAAAATTTAGTTCCAGAAATCACCGATAGGTGGCGCTGTACCACTGGACGTATGCTGAAAAGACACAAAAACACGTTTTAAACACATTTTATTTGAAAGTACCAAGCATACATGAAACAAGGACGTTATCGATGCAGGGAATGCTGCTCAATATGGTTCCCTTCCTGAAGATGTAAAATGTGAAGTCTGTGGACAGCTTGTTCAACTGCGGATCGTAACTGGTCATCTGAGATGCTTCTCACATGCAGACTGATACTCTCTTTCAAATCTGCCAAGGTTATCAGACGTTCTCGATAAACAAGGTGAGTGGAGTGGAATCTCTTGGAAGGTACGGGGATTTGTCGTGTCCCATATGCGACAGTTATGGGTGTTCACTGTTCCACTGAGGTGGAAATGGGCCTCATCGCTCCACAGAATCTGCCACGGCCACGATGCATCCACTTCAACTCTAGCAAGAAATGTCAATGCAAAGGTCAGTCGCATCTCCCTGTCTGTGGCCAGCAATTGTTGATTAGGGCGGATTTTGTACGGGAAACAATGCACCATTTTTCTGAGTACGTTCCACACTGTGCTATAGGGAACACCCAAGTGTCGTGACACTGCACGTGCACTACTGCAGCCTAAAACATTATCCATTGACTGTTCAACAATACCGGTGGCAACATCTTCAACGACATCTGAACGAACCGGTTTGCGTCCTCGACCAGGCTGAACTCCAAGATGTCCAGTTTCCTCGAATCGAGCGATCATTCTCCTGAGAGCTTGTGGAAGCAATGGTCCCTTACGCAAATCCTTAAGTCGGCGAAACTCTCGAAGTGCTGCTGGAGCATTTCCTTTATTCTCGTAAAACAACTTCACAAGCAAAGCGCGTTCTGGCAGCGTGACAGCCATCACTAATAAGAATGACATTCCCCACCTTTTAACTTCTTTTATACCCAGAACATGGCTTCTAACCATGCTTTATGCAAATTTTTCTGGTTACAGTATGAAATTGCAGTTACAACGGGAGTTCTAGCTTCTTTACTATTTTTATTTTCCATAAGGGGCAGAAAAATTAAAAAGGAAGCATGGAAGCATTCCATTCCGCATAAACATTTTAATTTTTATTATTATTTGTGTCTTTTGATCATAGTTCCAGTTGTGCAGCGCCACCTATCGGTGATTTCAGGAACTAATTTTTTTTTCGTGAAATCCGTTTCCCCATATTTTGAATAGTATGTGTACAAAATTTTGAGCCTTTACACTGAGTAGTTCGATATCCATGGAGGTCAGAATAGGGGTGTTTTATTTCTGGCCACCTTGTAAATAGGTCTTAAATGATATTATATCAGATTGTCCAATTTTTTTCTCTCCAAAAATAAGAAATAATTATCTTGATATTAAAAAAAAAACTTTTTGAAATTTAACAAAGAATTTTCGTACATCTTTATGGTATTCAAATAAACATAATTCGCCTATGATATTCAAATAAACAAACAAACAAAGTCTTATTTTTATTCGAAATATTAAAAAAATTTCTTTGATTAATTAATTTTATCATGAGAATCCACTGGTAGTTTATATTTGTATATATTTACAGAACTATCTTAGATTTATTAAAATAAATTATGTCATTAAATAATGCAAGATAATAAAAATTGTGGCAATTGGGTAATTTTAATCCGTCACAAAAAATCAAATTATTAAAAAATTGAGCTAAGAAGAAACTAAAAATGCAGATACAGAAAACGATAAATTTTAACCTAAAATTACTAAAGAGTGATTAATTAATATTATTTAACTATTTTAATAGATAATAAATAAACCAACTGTGAAACTTGATAATATAGTAAAATAATATTTATTGATGAACATTTTAATTTTATAATAATAATTATAATAAAATTTTTAACTAAACAGAATAAATTCACCTTTCGCAGAAGATATTTCAATCTTATGTTCATAGAAAATTCGAAGAGTGTGAGAAAAATTCGAATTGCCTACGAATTAGAGATAAAAAAAAAACGTTCAAATTTGCCAAATTACAAAATAATAATAATGCTTTAACACACAGTCGGTTATTTTTATGCAATTTTTTTAGCAGTCGGTTTGTAGAAGTCACTGTTTTCGCACGTTGAAGAATTCTTTTTCAGTCCAAATCACTTTCTCTAGTGAAACGGGATTTTTTTCCCCTGTTCGAAATTCTGTCTGGGCAAATGTTGCAAACTAAAAGCATGTTAGAGGCCGATTGACCTCAGATGTCGAGTGTAGATCTTCTTACACATACGATTATACGCCCCCCTCCATCTTCCAAGATGTTTGTGAGAAAGGGGTAAAGGGGGAAATGAGCTAATGCAAAGAATTTTTAGAGCTTTTCTATCCTTTTCTCAAACAAATAAGCAAAACAGCAATAAATTATACGTTACAAGCATTCAATCTCATCTGTTCAAGTCTGGGCTACTGAGGTACCCGGTGAAATGAAAAGGAAATTGTATTTCTATGCAGGAAGCGGCTGCCCTTCTGAGAGGTAATTAAACGACGTGTTTTCTTTCTGTTCTTTTTCTATTTATTTATTTTATTTTATCTTATCTTTCTTTTTTTTTTATCATTAAATTGCCGCGTAAAGTTAATGCAGTGTTGAAAAAAAAAAAACATGGAACAGAAAGCGAATTTAGAATCAGGAAAATATTTTAGAATTAAGGATTAAAAAACAAACTAATACTTGATTTTATTGTTTATTTATTGTTATTTGAAGTTCGTATATATTCTTGTAGCTCTCTGAAAAATAGGTCCTCTTCGACCATAGACCTATTGGAAGCAATTGGGACAGTCGGTAAAGGCTGACCCTGATCACAGAGCTTTCTCTTTTGATTCATTTTAGGTACACTTTCATAGTTGTAAAAAACTTTAATTTTGCCTAAGACTCAAATGAGTTCATTTATTTCCCTATTCTTTTTGAATCCGTTATTCAATTACAGATAGCAGTGACTTATAGCTGTTCAGATTTCTATCTGGCACCGCATCTGTCCTTTTATACCAATCCAGAACACTCTAGTTTAAGGTAAAAGAATATTAATCCCATCGCAAGGGGTGGAGAATCTCTTATGTTTCCTTACAAATGAACCAAAAAATTTTATATACGTCAATCGTTAACAATGGATGAAAATTAAGAATCTGTCATATCTTTATAAAACTGCTAATATTAAATGATATAGTGATCACATGAAATAAGTATTTTTTGTATATTTCAATACATCGATTCACGACCAGAGACTGTTGATAAAATTAGGCGAATGATAATATTAACTACGACTACTTTAAGTAACATCTACTTTAATTAGCTTTAATATTTTTATGCAATTTTTATTAATTCAAAGGTCTTTTAAATGTAGGAGATTATCGAGGTTATTTATGATTGAGAATATTCCAACAGAGCATGCTTATCTCAAATTCTTTAACACGAACAAATAAAAAATAACCACAAGTGTTGATTTAAAATACTTTTTTAAAAATTATCGTACTCAGTTTTCTTCGACTTACATTCTGATAATAATCTTAGTCTGTGTTTACATAGCCAGCGAGCCTATTACATAGCCAGCGAAATAGGATTTTATCAAAGGATGAATAGGTGCTTGTTACATGAAAAACATGTCTATAAATATGTTTAAAGAAAAAATGCGTGATAGCATGGATATTTACCTTTTAGGATCTTTAAAACCCATTTTATTTTAATCTTAATTTCCATCATAACTTTAGATAATTTCGCTCATTGCTCAGGTATAACTTTTCAAGACAAAGGACTTAGAATTTCCAATTTTTGTCTTATATTTTCCTTACTCTTTTTAACGATGTCGCTTTATGATATTTTTCTAGAATTTTATAAACTTGCTTTAGCATAACTTGGCTAAACAATGAATCATTTGCCATAAACAATAAATTGACCAAAAAAAATCCCTATGCAATGCATGAATTAAAAGAGATTGGATATTATTTCAAAAACTCTAATATGAGAATATATAATTTAAAAATTAATATTCATTAAAATATTATGGAATAATCTCAAAACTTTTTAAATACTTATAAAATAAAAATATCTTTAAATGTTCTGAAAATCTTTTTTCTAAAATGTAAAGATTACATAACTGCCTCTTAAAATATAAATCACGTATTTAACTCAATAACGTGATTAGGAATAACGTGCTATTTTATAAGACCGAAAATTGATGTTTCCTTAATTAATTTAACAGTTTCACGAAAAAACATTGGGAGAAAGAGAGGCTTTGAATCCAAAAACTTAAAAAATCTCTTCCATAAATATATTTAATTTAAGCTCAAAACGTTTCTTGATCATCTTTTCTGGAAAAAGAAAAACTAAAAGTAAATTATCTGAATTTCACTATACAGTAAAGCCTTTAAGTACAATAAGTTTAAGAACTTCTAACATTTATTTAATTCAAAAGATAGTTTGATCATCGTTTTTTGAACCAACTCAGTGTACTATAATTTCAGTATACAACACTATAGTGGCCAATGAAAATGCTCTACCCTAGATTTTGCGAAGTTTTAATCTTTCTACGACCATGGCAATTATGCTTCCCGCCAAATTCATCAATCTTAATGTGAAATTATGTAGGTCGGCATAAGTTATTACAAATTTTTCAATACAGCAGAATCTTAAATGCTTCAATTCCTTATCTCACACAAAAAGGTGTGTATTTATTTGTTACTTAATTATTAATCTGATAAATCAATTAATGATCTATTAAATTGATTTAATAAGTTAAGTGGATTATTTTTCTTATGTCAGTCTCAATCCTAAAAACATTTTAACATACCATGACTAGAAAAAAACCCGACTTTTTAAAGGATTACGGTTTTATGAAATCAATTAACGCGACGAGAGCCCCAAATCTGAATCCTAATTTCACCAAAGATCTCTTATTTAATCAAGATGGTTCGCGTTCAATTTGCCAGAGCCCAATTATATGTCGTTGATATGAAATGGAAGTTTTGAAGAAGAGGTCGTTTCAAATGTCGTCCTCTTCATCTGACTATGATTCATTACAAGGTCCACCACAAAATATTCCTCTTGTTTCTATTTTGTGGGAAGTAAATGTAACTAAAACTAAAAAACACTCAAAGAACGACTTCATAACAAAAAAAGGCGTGCGATTTTAATACAAATTGATCAAAATTAACTTACTTTAAACATTATTGTTCGCCCAATTTAAATTTATAATGCTATACTTATAAAAAATGCATGCATTGTCATCACATCGGTCCACTACTGTACATAAAACAAACCAAACAGCAATAAAGATTCAGAAAACACTAATTTTATGAATATTTAGATGGCGACAAAATTCATACTACAAAAGCGTACATTTATTTATATCAGGCCTAAATTGATAGACCCACACAGAATCAAAATGGAACATATGTTACTAAAAATGGCTCGTGTATCTTTAAAGATCGCTACTGCACGCATCACGTAATGGATTCTAGAAACAGGAGCTTTCTCTTTTAAAATATATGGCAAAAGAGAAATTTTTGTTTGGAGTGCTATACCATTTCTCAATTTTAGTGCTATTTTTGATGTATCTTTGAAACAAGATATTTTTGTCTCTATAAAAGTATATTCAAGTATATGCTCTATTGATGGAGGTATACTTCCTAGAGAAAATATATTCCTTTTTATATATAGGGAGAGGTGACATTAAATATTTATTTTATTCTTTTCACATCATCAAGATTTTTGTTTCATATTCTTTCTGAAAAAGATATGTTTTTATCTTGCAACTTGGATTTTTTAGTAATATGCTTTGCAATCTATTTCCATGGTATCTAGCTTAAAACTTTATGGCAATATCTCGACGTTTGATAAAAATGTATGATTAGTTTGATTAATTTACATTCTATTGATTTATTATTTGCAATTATTTGCAACATTGTCTTGCAATGAAATGATGCATTTCCAGTCAGGCAGTCTCCTTATACCTTCGAGATGAAGAGGGCCAATAATTACTAATTAAACTAGTTATAATATAATTTGAAAGACATGACTAGCAAAATAATATTTTATTGTTATTGTTATTTGAAATTTATTAATTTCTTATAATTCAACACGATTTTTCAGGAAATAGTTGATTAAAAATTATGATTCACTTTTAATTATTTTTAACTAATTGGAACCCGGCGCGTTGCTGCCGCAGAAGAAATAATTTTGGAAATATCGTTTGAAATTTAAAATAACAGTCTTGTTTAATTAGGAATAACAGAAAGAATAATATTAATTTTCTTATCAATATTCTTTGAAAGTGAGTGATATATAAAGGAGAAGCGTAAATAATATTAATTCTATTTTTTTAACTTTATTATTCAAAACTTTGGGGTTGGCAATATTTTTTTGTTTTTCCATCTTAAACAGAAACAAATAAGGGCAAGTAATAAGCATTAAAAGTTTCGGATGAGGGGAATGGTAGCACTTAAGAGGCATACAAACATTCATTTTTATTTATATAGGTTCAGAAGAATTTTATAGCTTTACCACATTTTTCTTGATATGTAGATTAAAAAATGACGAAATAAAAAAATTTATATTTTCACAAAATTACTAAAATAAAAATAAAGTGTGATTAAGAAAATTTTTCAAGATATAAAACTAAGTTAATCATTAAATTAGGGCTCTCATAGTATGCAATAATTGAAGCCAAAAAAAAGTCTGAATTCTTTTCTCTTTCAACTTGTGTGCCCATTAATTAGTATGAGATAGTGGTTTAATTTTTAGTTAATAAAAAGTCAAAGGAGTGAAAAAATAAAAATTAAGTGACTAATTTAGAATTTCTGATTGTTTGGCTAAGTCGAAATAACACACGCTGAATTAATTTATCAAAAAGAAGCTCATTAATTGACTTTCTAATAAATTTCTATTTGCTACATAAGAAATAAAAACCAAGAGATTTTTATAATATTAATAAGCCCAATTAATGATTATTTAAAAATTAAATAAGATAAACTAGTTTAAATCAAATAAATTTCTTTTTGGGTGGAAAATAAATGAGTGCACCTTTATTAATCAGCATCAGCTGAGTTGATCAAAATATTTCATGCATTACAACTTCATTGAATGATACGTTTCATTTTCGTTTGTTTAAGTCTGTGACAATCATACACAAAATTATTTGGATAATTAATGAAACGTTTTATTAAATTAAAACGCTTAAAATGTCAAATATAAAGAAGTTTCAAACATTTATTTATTTATTTTTATTATCATTGTTTATTTATTTATTATTATTTTTGTTCATTTTTTATGATTATAATTATTATTCGCAGTTAAATTTTGTAAAAGATAGATGGTATTTTTAGCAGCCTGGTATTTTTTTAAATACTTTCCTTCTATAAAAGATTTTGATCATGTCATGACCTATTAACTATAGATTGTAAACTAATCATTATTTAAATAATAATTTAGTTGATCAAAGTAATAATTTCATCGGACGATTAAGAAAACCATATAAACACGATTATTTTCATTTTGATATTTAAACTAAAGATTTATTTATTAGGAAGTTTTAATCTATCTTTCTAGAATATTATCATATTTTGTTGTTTTTAATAGAAACGTTCCAAATAACTTTAAAGAGACAGTTAAAACAATAATTGTTTTCATTAATATATTTTTAACTTGCAAAACATTTTTATATTTGCTTAGTTAAGGCCTTCCTACCTTTTTGTATCAGTTCTTTTTGGAAACAAAGAATAGTTTATTAAATTCTCATTCACGTACAAAAGGTACGTGGCGAGCATCTTGTATCTGGGAGGGATAAAGAGCGAAGTGAGTTTAAATGCTGACTCCAATAATGAGTTTTACCAACTATTCGTTTCAGCGTTTAGTTTCAATGTTTTTGAATATAAACAGTTTGAGAAAAAAATTCCGTCATTTTACGAAAGAAAAAGAAGATTCATAAAACTTGGAGTAAGGCATATTTTTCTAGTAATAAATGCATAAAAAATTTAAAATATTATACTAAAAAGGAAATTTATGTAAAGTATTTATAAGTGTTTAATTTTTATTGTTTGAAGACGCTTTTTATGAATATATTTTTTGAATTTTTAATGCATATGAAATCCAGAAAACGCAAATTTTCTATTAAAGAAAATGAATAGAATATATCCAATTTCTTTTTTTAAATAATAAATTGTTGATCATGTTAGCAGCCTAATATTGTAATTCCATAAGCAATTTGTGAATTGTACAAATTGTATTTGCATGTAGTTACTATATGCTAATACATCAAAATTTCCTGAATAAAGTTTCAATGATTAAGCATAATTGATTGAATTCAATTGTCAGGGAAATTTCTTTGCGAATTAAAAAAAAATTATCTTTCAAATATAGAAGGGGATTGTGATACTAAATTTAAGATAAAAAGAAGTTTACTTACTCAAATAGGAACTACAAAGAAAAATAGAAGTTATAAATGTTTAGCAGTTACTAATATTAAAAATTGCAAAATTAAAATTTATGTTTATTTCTAGTTTATAATAATTCCGCATTAACATAATTTTGCTCTTCTGTTTCATAAAAAAATTCTTAAGAGCTTCATAAATTTTTTTAGAAACAAACCATTTCTTTGTTATATGTACTATGTTACTGCCCAAAATGAATTTTATATATAAAAAAATTATGCTTTTGAAAATTTCGCATACATGCAGTTTGGTGAATTTCATTCTAAGAATTTAAAATAGTTATATATTCCATTTTTACTACGTGGAAATTTTTAATAATAATTCGTACATATTTTCTTGCTTTAAAAGTATACATCAGGAATATGAAAATAAGCAATATTAAAAATAAAACTTTGCTTTCAATTTTTTTTGTTATTACACATTCTATATTGTTTTTTTTTTATTATTCTGAAGATGTAAAGGATATATATATATATATATATATATCTGTCTGGTCGAGTAGAGAAGAATACAATACAGAAATTTAAAGAGCTAGGTAGATAAAATTTAGTACAGAGCTTCATTATCTGTAGATATACATCAAATTTTGAGCCAAATTCATCAAAGAATCGATCATCTGTATATTCGGATGTTCGTAAAAGCTATAATTCAAAAATGTGACTGCTTAAATACATGATATTTAGTATGTAATATTATTACTAAAATTGCATATCTGCACTAAGTTTTTTTTCAGTTGGGTTAAAAAAATAATAAAAATACCTACTTAGTTATCGTAATAATATTACGCTATATGCTTGCGCTGATATGTTTATCATTATATACAAAGATCAGAAGATATAGTTTGAATACTTCACTTGTGTTGTTACTCTTACGCCTTGATCTTATTTCATATTAAGGCAATAAAAATGAGAGTACTTGTGGGTCTCATCCTTACCCTGAGTAGACAGCTTTCATACCAGAAAGGGAAAATAACATCGTTATTAGGAAATATATGAGAAAATGTCGTGGAAGCCCCTCCCTTGGATACAGACAAAAAACGAGGATCCGTCAGCAAAATATTTTTTTATTTGTGAAATACAGATGGCGAGTGACTGTCAATGCTAAACCAAATTCCTCCCCCCTTCATTTGTAAAAGTGTCTCATTAGTAATGTAATATAACTCATTTATTTTATGATTGCATGGAAAGTGTCCCTGCGTAAAGTATGAACTGTTGATTTTCTTGAAAATTAGTCAACTATAAAAAGTACACTGTTCTGCACCCATCTTTAAAAATTGCCTAAGAAAATAAAATTCATCGTTGTACTTTGAACGTGTAATCATTTTTCCTCAAATGTCATCTATACAAGAAATAAAATATTGTGTTCGATTACTTTTTCAAAATTTGCCGACACATTTGGCCAAAATGCCGACTCATGAGAAATCTTGCCGTAACAGGAGGGAGTGTCACCCCTCCCCTTCTCCTACTTTGTCACGTCTCTGTAGGTTATGCAAAAAGAGATAGATTTTTCCCAATAGCTTCCTTTCCTGTTCTCTTCAGCACCCACCCGTAAGATCGACCTCCAGGGATCTGTAAGGTCATTTCCTTCCTTCCCCCTTTCACTCCCCTTTAGTCGTCTCTCTTTTACGGAAGATGGAATAAAGTTAATGTCGGGCAACATTACACTCTTCACTAAACACAGATTATATGGTTTCTTTGAATTCATATCAATAGAACCGCTCCTCATCCCGATCTACGTCTCAGGAAGAAAAGCCATTATTGAAGCCCCCTTCAAGTTGTCAGAATGATAGCTTTCCCCTGAGAAAGACCTTCAAATCCAGAAAGGGCCACCCGCAAAATTCATTTCAAGATCTCGTCAAAGGTATGTTACATTAGTGACTGCCTACGTTGAAAATGGCATTTTTCGATCACATTGGTCATTTTTTTTCAGAAATGTTTTAATTCAAAAAATTCAATTTATTGTTGTCTTTAACTATATAAGAAAGAAAACTTGAGATGCTTGCGCATGTTCAAGTGATTTTTGTCCTTTAAATTATTTAATCAAAACATCTTTCTTTGCTCTCTGATCTGTAATAGAGTAAAGCGTCATCTGATTAAATTGTAAGCGTGAAATGATTAGACTTTTTTTTAAACCAGATTATTCAATAGGCAATAGCCAAAGAGTAACACAGTTTAGGGAGGCTCGGAGCATTAAAATTGTTATATTTATCCATATGTGTGGTATTTGGAAAGTTATTCATTCTTTCATTAAATTATGAAGATCATGCAAACGGACCAATTTATATTAAAATAAAATACTGTTTGAATTAATTTTGGTATATTATTCTAGAAATATTTTTGATTAATTACAATTTGAAAGTTTATATCATGATATCTGGTAACTCTACAAAAAATGTGGTGTTAAGAAATTTCTTTAAAAATGTCTATTCCCTTTATTAAATATTATTTAGATAGAGTTTAGAAGAATAGTCAGTTTGCTGCTGAAAATTACTTCTCTCATTCATTAACTAAATAAAATTACTAATTACTCTAAAATTAACTAATTAAAATTCTAGTTCTTCATTTTTTACGCGATATATTAAAACTAACTTTTTAAAAATATATGCAGTCGAACGTTTTGTTATTCAGTTTTTACAAATTTGTGAATTAAAATTGCTGTAAAGTCTTCTCATGAAGATTAAATTAAAATCAATAAAAAATATTTAGTATAGAAAGAGTAGGAGGGAAGAGGAACCACGTAACTGGCACTGCCTAAGTGCCCTTAAAAATGTTAATCCAGCCTTGACCACGAGGGAGTCACGTTGCAGTCAACGTCTTAGATTCAAATATCAAAAATTATGTTATTCTATGCACGTCTGACACGTCATCTCGGACCAAGAGGTGAAATAGAGAATGCAAAAGAAGGGACTTTTTTTAAGACACGTTGTGTTAGAAAAGAAGTGATAAAGAAGAACATTGTAACATAAAAAAATCCTGATACAAAAAAATTTCTCTATCAGTTTATACTCAACGTTAAATAATAGTTATTAAGTTGCAATACCTTCTCATCGATTGAAAGACATTTCTTTTTAATTTTGCAGCTGTTATAATGTCAAAATCGAATTCTAATATATTTTCTTGTTTGTTTGTTCCTGATTAAGACTCTTACTCAGGAGTATAAATTTTAGAATGGGTTAAAATCTGGGCTATTTCAGATTGTTTTTAGAGTTAAATTAGATAAACTTGAAGACACGTTTTATACAATTTTCCAACAATATAAATTTTAATCCCACGTTAGTTTAAATTCATTTCTTCGGTAATATTTACAAGAAGAAAACTTCACTTTCGCTTGTTATCACATGCATATTATAGGGCATTTATATTCCTATTAATCACACAAATCTTGCCCACAATTTTTAATATTAATTCAGATTCAGATCATAATACTAATTGAGTAAAATATGAATTCACTATTGGATTAAGGTCACCATTACGCTGTTTCTAGAAGGAGATATAGTTTAGTTATCGCTAAAAAATTTCAATAGTCATATACTTTTGCAATTTTAAATTAATAAAAGTACTTGCTCTTTTCCATCTTCGTTTGAGGGATAAAATTGTATGTTTTGTGAATTTATGAAATTTAAATTAAGTCTCGGCATTCCACCCTACATAACTTTACATTGCAATATATAAAACTTTATATAAATAACTTTTTACTAAACTATGTATAAAACTTTACATTGCAATATTTAATTTCATCTTATATGGACGCGAATAATTTTTTCTCTTTCTTATACGTAATCACTTAGACTTTTTTTCTTTTACACAGTCACCCGGAAGTTTGACAATTTTTTTATAAGCAGTCTTTCGGTTATTTTACTGCTCCGTACTATTTCACATTTGTTCCAAATTTTGCCAGATTGTCTTTGAAGTGACTGAATATTTTTCAAACTGGCTCCAAAGTTGAGAAAGGTTAGCTTTGTTTTCTTTCACTAATTTTTTTTCATTTTCTCTGGTAAATTGCAACCTTATACTAACTTGTAGTATTGCTTTGCGTTTGATTATGGGCTATTTATTAATTTTAAAACCAAAACATACAATCCTCTGAACAAAAGAAGACATACAATCTCCATTCCTCTGCTTATTTCATTACAACTTTAAAAAACCTCAGCAAGTATTCTTTTTTTAGAAAAAATAATCTTTTTACAAAAATAAATTTTTAGAGATCCGTGGAAATCATTAAAACTCCAATATTCTCATGTCCTGAAAAGGTTTCCTCAATTTTAACTCTTGCTTCCTTTTTCATTATATCTGAATAGTCTTCTTTGTATTATAGCAATTAAAGATGCAAAATCTTTCTTCGAGTTATATAACACAATGTCAAAGCATTTTCTCCAGGAAATTTAGCATTTTTTTTCTTATTTTATATTGTAATGAACTATTGTTCGATTCGAAACATTAGGCATAGGAATGTTCCCAGGAACAAGAGAAATAATTTTCGTTCTTGGAACTAAACTTCAAAGTAATTTTTTTTCAAGTGAATTCCACAATTTCAAGTCAAACGTTGATTTGCTCTGCGATGGGAATTAAATTTCAAAGAAAGGCTTTGAAGGCTACGCTTGGCTGCTCTTAAATAATTGAAATAGATACCACCATTCTAAAGTTTAAAAATCAAGAGATACTGTATATAGTGAATGCGTTACTAAAGCATAATAATATGTTTTCTGTTTCTGGTGGTGTGAATTACGATTTATAATGATGATTATTAGGACTGAATTACAATCTCTGATGGAGAAATTTCAAATTTCGTGGAAGAAAAATTTCGTAGCAAGGGCGGCGTTAGTAGGCGGACAATTGCCCCCTGTCGGTAGTCGGTTCACATACAATTTCGAGAAGTAATATTATCTTTTGGAGACCCATGCATCGAGCTTTACTTGTTTGTTATTGCGTCTTTTTTCTGCAATCAAGTGTAATCGATAGATGGAATGAAAGCACAAATGTTTACGAAGGGAATTTTTTTCCGACTTATAGTATAGTAAATATTTATAAGCAATCGCAAACTTTTTAGAAAATTTTAGAAAAAAATTCTATTTTATTTAAAATCAAAACAACATGACAGGAGCTTCTTTCTGATGAATAGCATAAATTTCTTTAAAGAATTATAAAAGCTGGGTGTTTTCCAAAATATTTTGTATGTTTTTTTCAGTCCCCTCCCCCCGTAATTCTTTCACCCAGCCAGCCTATTTTGCACATAAATACACAGTAAACCTTCCTTTTGACTTCAGACTGATTGTGGAAGCAATTAGTCTAGCATTCAAGACACTTTAAATTCTTTTCTACAAAACATCAATTCTTTTATTTATTATTTATTTGGTCATCACAATTGTGGTCATCTGGACACTCACAATCCATATTTGTTTCTGTTAGTGTTACCACTTCATGGGAAGCAAAAGTTATTACACTCTATTATTATTATTATTATTTACGTATTTCTATGCATATTTACATAGAAATCATTTTTCATATTCCCCTTTTTTAAATACTGAGGGCAAAAATTTATTTATTGTTTTTTATATAATGAATGGAAGTTTTAAAGTAAATGATTGATAAAAAAAGACAATAGGTAAATTCAGACCATATAATGAAAGTTTTTAACGCTATTCAGTATTTTAAATATCTTTATATAATGTTAGCTTTTGCTCGACCGAATAGAAGAAATTTTCGAATTTTTAAAGTTCGATTTATCTCATTATGGAAGGCATAATTTTCCCATAAGGGATAAGTAGCTAGAAATACGTCAGTTGACATCGAAAGATAAGAACAAAAGATTTAAAAAAAATTTCCTTCTATCATTTAAAATATAAAATATACTGTATATCTTCTATAAAATTTTGACAGATTTCTTTGAGACGTGTCAATTTTGGCAAGAAAATTTTAAGTATCTTTAAAAGGACTTTGAAAGAATTAAGGATACTTATCCTTTAACTTGGAGCATGTGAAATGTCGAGAGCAGTAGTTTTCTAGAGAGCGTTTGTAATTAATTGAATAGACGGGGGATTGAGTCAAAAAATAAGGAAGCATTTTAAAATAAAGTTAATATGGACTAAATAAAGATAAAAATTAAGAAATTAATTAGATTTTAAATCATATATAAACTGACAATATGATCTAAGTAAGAAGGAATACAACATAATCAAAATTACAATAAATAGAGAAAGAATCCGGAAAGAATTTTTACTATGTTGTATTCCTTCTTACTTAGTTTTTATTGTCCATTTATTTAGATTCATCTGTATTTTAGTTGTATCTGCATTTGCACTCCCTAAATACAATGATAATTTTTTTTTATTTGAAACTTGTTCGAATCCGAAATATTTTTTAGTTTCGTTTTCGTAATTGTTTTTGTTTCGTTTTTTTAATTATATTAATTTAGATTTGTTTCATAACTAGGTTTTATTTCCTTTAGATTTAATTTTTGTTGTTTAATTCCGAATCGAAAAATAGTTTTGGTTAATAAATAGTTCGATAAACAGTTTCGGTTTAATTTTTGATGACTCTGGAATTGAGATTTAATTATTTAATGCTTTTTTGATTGTTTATACATATATATACATTTATACATATGTATGTATGTATATATATATATATATATATAATCATTTTACTGTTGATTATAGTATTACAAACAATATTAAATTTAAAAAATTAAATTATTTTTATTTATTTTTATAATTATATTTAATTTTTTAATTAAATATCAATATTTAGCCCATATTAACTTCATTTAAAAATGTTTTCTAATTTTATGGCTCAATTTCCTATTTTTATTCAATTAATTACAGACGTTCCCTGGAAAACTGCTGGTCTGAACATTTCTCACGTTCCGAGTGAAAGGATTAATATCCTTAATTCTTACAACGTTCTTTTAAAGATACGCCTGCATATTATATTAAGAAAATTATGCACTAAATACAAATTCGATGGAATATGTTATCTTTATTGAAATATTTTAATTGAATATGCATCTAAGAAGTTCGAAGAAAAAAGTATAACTTCAGAAGAGGAACTTCATCAAAAGCTTCAGTAAATCCTAAATTTTTTTCAGCAGTTTGATGTTGAAGCTGCAGCGTTAGAAACGGCAACATGGAATGAAAAAGCGGTTTTGTATTATTGTTTTCATAAACAAACAGACAGGCCAAAATGCCTCAGGGAGATATGAAACATAGATATTCTTCAAAATCTTGAATGCAAATTTTTGACGATTATAATAATTTCTCTATATTTCCTATATAAGAAAGTAAAAGTATTGAAACTTGAAGTCATGATAGACTTGATAGACGTTTTGAAAAATATTTTTATTACTCAGTAAGAATGGTCCCCCCCAAAATTTCCCCACATATTCTATAATAGATAGAAATTTGTGTTTTAGACGCGTTTTTCGCAGCCGATTGAAACTAAAATATTTTAAATATTTTTTTCTCAACATGTTGGTGATCTATTATTTATGATTACCGTCATCATAAATATTTTCAAAAAATAGATATTTGTGATATTGTAGTTTTTTAATTACGCTAAAAGAGCTGATCAATGCGTGAACAAAACTTGTTAAGTAAATTAATACCTAAATTTTTCAGATTCTAGATTCAGTATTATGGCTAGGCAATTGGGGAATGATAGTTTTTTCTACAAAGATTCTTTACAAACGAAGTATGTAATTCCAAGTTCTTTTAAGTTTTTAATACACAGTTTGTATAAATGTGTTTTGATAAAACGATGATCAAGATATTTATTCTTAGAATATTCATGCATAATGCTTTAATAAAAATCAACGTATGCAAATGATAATATTGTTTGAAAGTATTAGTGAATAATGTTACCAAATAATATTTACTAACTGATAATATCATTAGAATGAGTATTTAACGATAAGAACAATTACCTAAAAGGGGAGATACGGAAGCTGAAATACACGATCTAATTATTTTTCAATAGAAGGCATTGACTTTAAACACTAAATTTGCGCACATTTTTGACGAAAAAACATATTTTTTTAAATTTATTTTAATCATTTATCGAATTAGTCGATTAGTTATCAACATTTTAAAAATTATTATTTATTTTCAGCTGCATTTCTGTAAAGTTTCTTTTCTAAAACAGTTTGAATTTAGTTTCTAAGTTCATTTTATATAGCCTTCATTATGAAAGCATGTATTAGCTCATTTAGTATCACTTATCATTCAAGAGCCATCGATACGAAATAGAATGCTTTCTTTATCAAGAATGAATTGCCGCTGATTACGCTGAAAGACACACGAGTGTAAAGCGTTCCGAAATAGCATCCCGCGTGATAAAATCGTATAGTTTTGATCTTAGAAATGGGAGTGGAGAATTATTTCATCAAAAGTTTATCTGTTGAAGACGATGGCAATTCTAATATTCTTTAGAGAAACGTTTTCACAGATAAATGTTTTTTACTTTTTTTCTGAGTTAGAATTCATAAATATAAGCATACGATTTATTCTTTTTCGTGTTTTTTCCTGCCTGAAATATGTTTTATGAGTGACTTCTTTTTGTATAATTATTTTAGATACATTTTTCGCTTAAAGAAAATTTAACTAAAAAGGAAACCTTTCTATTAAGTTTTAGATTTAATTATTTCATATTAAATATTTTGCATACATTATCCTACTCCAGTATTAGGCATACATAAATTATTGTAATCCGGTCCGATTAATCCCTTTTTGTTATAACCGAAATATTTTATAAACATTAAAAAAAAAATCCGGAAGATTAAGAATTTTGCTAAACTCGAATCGAATTCAAAGTAATCAAAAACGTATTCCTTTTTTTTAAGTCGGTTAAATATTTTCATGGTTATGCTGCAACAAATTTGGGTGATTCATCGTTACAGTATGTATTTCGATCTATAGACTAAAGTTTAGAATAAATTATAACCTATTTATTCCAGAATTAATCTCGATGCAGTTAAGAGTCTCATAAAAAATCGGATCAAATGTTGTTAATATTTCGATGATCAATGAAAAAAACTGAACAGTTTTTATATAAATATCCAAGGAAAATTTTAACAATGAGAGAAAAATTAGTGTCAGCATTTGAATAAAAAAGAAAATTAAGAAGGTGAAGAATTTTACTGAACTACTTAATATACAATTGGTTTTTAATTAAATGTTAAATTATTATGAATTAATTTAAAGCTATTTTAGAAAAAATTGTCCTCATCGGTATACCTGCCCCTCCACCTCTGTTTTGAAATGACCCCCCCCCCAAGAAGAATTTTGTGTGACATTCATATTATCTATGAAAGAATTCAGTTTGAATCAGGAATATTATGCAAAATAGCTTCATTCAATTTAAAAGTAATATAATGTAATGGATAGAAAAGAGACTACTTTGTTTGTCTTGAAATTGTTTTTGTCTTCTCTGCTGATGCCATGTCTTAATAAATGGGATGTCTGTCCGATATCTATGTTAATCATGTTCAAATATCTAATTTCAAAACCTTTGAATAGAGGCAACTACTTTCAGTTGGAAAAGAGCACTTATGACATAAAGAATTATATTTGGCATTGTTTCAGTCAGTAACTATACTAAGGAAAAAATTGTAACTCTCAATTAATATACAGTTTCTTTTTTTTTATTACGCATTCTAAATCTTTAGATAAATAAATAGTTCTACGCTTTTGGGACCAAAATTGATCAATTTATAAGTTTTAAACTTTATTTTAAAACATTAATGATAGTTTCGGGAAAATGCATTGATTTGTGTATACTCTTCAAGATGGCCATTGAAATGCTTCAAAAATCGATTTAAATAACAATATTTAAATCTTTAAAACATGGCTGGTTATAGTTCAAGAGAAAAAAATGTTTAAAATGTTACTGTGTCAAAAAAAATGTTGCTAAGTAAGAAGACCGGAAAATTGTGTAAATATTTCACAATTTCTTCAAGAGTGAAACTTTAAACTCAACCAATGTAAAATATAGTTATTTTTAAGTCATTCAAAGCCTTTGAAACTAAATGTCTGTCTCCAACGTTTTAAAAGCTAGCCAATTAGTTAAAATTAGAATGGACGTCCTTTACATACTGAATTTAAGACTACTGAATTTCCAAATCTTTATATATATATATATATATATATATATATATATATATATATATATACCGAAAAAGATGAACTATTTACTTGGTAATAAGAATTTTAAGAATTGTTTTTTAAACTTTCAATTCTACATTAAATGCAAAAACATTTCTGTAATTCGAAAATCTGGATGTCAAAAAAAAAAAAAAATCTTAAGAATTTTGCACTTATATGCATACTCAAAGAAAATAAATTTCAATCACATTTATTTACCGATTTTTAAAACATTCAATATTTGACATTTATTATAGTTTTCTTGCTTTACAGTACTGTTTTTTGCGACTAACATTTTTATGATCCCAATCTGTCTTCTATAATTGGATAAAAAGGTTTAGCATTCAAATAGATTATTTAGAGCCTTTTTATTCCTATTATTTTCTTCTTTTCAGAAATTTACAAATATTTTGCAGTTCGTATTTATAAAAATTATAAATTCCTAAATTTCTTTTTCTGAATTTCATTATCAGACAGCGTTTTTTATGTAGAATCTAAATTTAGCTAAAATTAATTTATTAATTTATCATTAAATTTTAAAGCATTTACATGTGTGATTATTAAGAACGCACGATTGTACAAAACATTAGTACTCTACTGCGCCAAAATTGTATAATATCAATTCCAACATTCCATGTTTACAAGCATAAAGCTAACCAAATTAAATAAAACTTTTGAAAAATCTATTTAAAAAAAAGTCTTACGAATATACGTTTATCTACAAGTATTTTCAATTATTAAATTAAAAAATTAAATTACATATCGGCGTTCGCATTTTTTCCCTATTTCTGCAATTTCCAGTATTAAAATATTTAGTCTGTATTTGTACTAGATCGAAACATTTCTCCGTATCTTTCACGCTTACTACTTTGCACACGCAGAAAACAGATTGAAGAATCAAGATGTTACTCGAAACCCATGCAGATAGGGGAAATTTTAATAGGGGAAAAAACTGCGTCGTATAATTTTTTATTTTATTTACTTATTTGTGGAAGAGGAAAGGTAAATTTTAACAGCAATTAAATTCTAATCCTTAACTCTAGTGCCTTATATCTTATTTGGTGTGGAAGAAGCAGTCGGAATATGCGTAACATTTAGTCGGTTATCGGTTATTATTCAATCTATTGCGGCGGGTAGTGACAGCTATACAAGACAGTGGAGTTCATAGCTTGAGGGTATACGCCAATATGGAAGGAAAGCAAAAAAAAAAGAGCCTGTTATCGGTTGGAAAATGCCACTCACTAGGAAATCAATCCGAAGAAAGATATAGTAGAAAATGTCTCGCAACACAAGTCACGATCGGGAGTTGTTTTCGAGAAAAGAGCCATTTGGGTGATAATAGCTAATAGCTTTTATGGCACGGCAATATTTTCTCAGACACCATTACAGATAACGGAGAATTAGTAAGTTCACAGGTTGATGGCCTATTAAAGATCTAAGAATTGTTGTTGAAATTTTATCTGAAAAGTCTTAATTTAAGATTGAATTTAACTTCTGAATTGAAATAACTTGAGCCGATAGTTTCTCATAAATTTTAATTAGATTATTAAAAAATATTTGATATTTTGATTCGCTCTAACCAATGCACATTATGTTGAAAATCCTTTAATAAGTTGGTCAGCTTACTTTCATGTTGCAAACTATTTTTGCATTTATAAGAAAATGTAATTATTTATTTAGATAAATTTCTTCACTTTAGCAATTTCATGAAAGTTATTTTTTATGACTCATGATGATTGGTCACTATGATTTTATGCAATATATTTGAACAGGTAGTGTTCATAAATATTGTCATACCAAAACAAATGAATTTACAAACGAAAAAGTAATTTTCTAATAACAACGAATTACACAATATAAAAGAACGAAATTAAATAGATATTAACATAATTCATTATAATAAATTTTCACGAATGTTTTGTAATTCATAGAATTTGTATTTTTTAATAAATTTAATAATCTGCCAGCTAGATTAATAGCTCATTTTAATCCATATGTCTGAGATTGTCTTCAGTCTAGTGGTTCAAGACATCTGTCTAATGGACCATTGTTTATATTTGAATAAAAATTAATTTTAAATATCAGTATAAATTTAATTCTGCCATACGCGTTTCAAAAAAGATCGGAGACAAATTCATAGATATCAAAATGGGAAGATGCTTTATAAAATTTAAGATTGCAGAGAAGGTTTAAATCATTACATAATGAAATAGTCTGGAATGCCTGTTAATGAATACAAAATCAAGAGGCAGTGAAATTAAACATAAAAAATATCTGGAATTTCTTGCCTGAAAAATATATATGTAAGATCGAATTTAATGTTTAAAACCAAACATCTTTTTCTATTTCAGCAATATTGAGGTGGATTTAATAGTACTGAAAAATAACTTACGAGGAAAATTACTGAATACTATATTTTTATCATCATATGCATGGACATTTGTGCATGTATATCATCATATTTTGAAAAAGACTAATGCTAACTGATTTACCTGCTTTGACTGTCGATATATTTTAGACTTGTTGTTTAAACCCATTTTTTTCTCAGAATATAATTATTTCAAAAAATTTTTTCCAATGGTTTTTAATTTTTAATAAATCATAGTAGAAAGATTTTTGGTTTGGTACATAATAGTTCTATAAACAAAACAAAAAATCATTTTTTTCTATGTATTAAATATGATTATTATTAGCTGTTATGGAAATTCATTAATATATTTACAATATCATGCAATTAGTTAAGAATATGTTTACTTGTTTATAACATGTAATATATATATATGTAAAAATTTGTTACATTTATATATATGTAAAAAATATTTTTTTAAATACTAGTTTTAGTTTTAAAATGTGAATGGGGCATGCATGTCCTATTAGAGTTGAAAAGGTTAAAAAGAAAGAAAACCAATCAAAAATAATCAACGCTAGCATTATTATGACAAAAGGCAACTGCAAAGTTTGCATAATGTAGTTTTTTAGTAAATCCTGTAGATGAATAAGAAGCATTTAAAAAAAATCTTTATCGAAGGTATTTTTATTAAATTTAAAAAAATAGGGTGCAGTAGTTTTTTAACGAAAATTTTCATAATTTTCTTTCAAATTTCAGCAGCGATTCTCAACACTTTTACATTTGCACATAAGTTTCATTCCTTTTCCCTTTCCGACTAATAACTTTAAGTAAATAATTTCAAATTTTTTTTCCGATATCAATTACTTTAAAACATATTTTAATGGCATTTCTTTTTCACCATATAAAATATTTCTTCTGGGGCTTTTTTTTTTTTTTTGCAATGATTTATATTTCTTTTTCCCCTTCGAGTTTCCTACGCCACTTTTATTTCTACACATTATATTGAAAATATAGTGTATATTGATAACATTAGAGAAATTATTAAGGAAAGCATTTAGTCACATAAATTACCTCAGAAAAGCTTACATGACCGTTCAGCTAAACGAGTGAATAGGAAATAATTGTTTGGTGTCAAGAATTTTGTAAGTACTTTATTAATATCGATAACATTATTTTTTCTTCCAAAAATTATCGATGACAATTTTGGCTGATTGGTTCATGATCGCAGAAAAGAAAAGAATGTATTACTTCAAAATTCTTAATAAATTGATTTTAAATTATCGAATTTGAACTGAATAACTTCCCTATTTGAAGAATAATTTGGAGTGTTTTATATAAATGCTTTTATTAATTTAATTAGATTAGTGACCCGTTTCCCTTTCCGAAAGCTACTTTTGGATATAATATATAATTTTGAACTGTGCTCAAGGCCGAGGATGATACTAAATTTTTATAAGCCTTTGTTGGAGGTTATTCGGTCCTCAAAGGATTTAATGAGGGCGAAGTTCGTATATAATTTAATTTTCGCGAAATGAGGTCCCGAAACTGAACCACTGCCATCAATTAATAACGACAGATCACACGATAAATAAACATTGGGACATGTGATTCATAGTGATAAATAAAAAACAATTCCGAAGAATGCAGAACAGAAATAGAAGTTTCTTTAATACGAAGAAATTAAACTAATGCTGAATTTTTTGGTAAAAAGTTTGTTTTTCCTTATAAAATATATACTAGAGTAGAATTATCAAACTGAGACATATTTATGATTTGAGGAATTCATTGAAAAATTTTTTCAATGTCAAATAAAAATTCATGAATTAAGAAATTATCCCATTATCAATAACTAATAAAATAATTAATAACCTTCAGCAAGGTTTTAAAAACGATTTTCATTTGTGTGCCGAAAATTAATGACGTCATTTTCAGATTTCGCATCCTTCTTCTCATCTTATATTACGCATCTATTCAGTTGCATAAGCAATTATTTTTAGACATGAGGATCACGTGGGACAAAATAATATCTGCAGAAAAATAATTTTATCCCTGTTTGGTAAAAAGAAAACCGTTGTATATTTTCAAGTCTTCAAAAAACAAAAACTCATATTAGTGTACTTACAAATTGAAGATAGTGGTGTGCTACCTAAAATTGAAAAGGATTATTACAAATATATTTTTGATTGAGCTCTGGTTGATGATTATTTCTTTACTTAAATAGATGAAAATTCATTTCTGCGTAACAGTAATCTTCATTATTTTTATGTTGAAAGTATCGTTATGATTCCAGGATTGGATTAAACCACGTAAAGGCTTTCGGCAATGCAGTTTAGAAGCCATCTGTTACCTCCTTAACTTCCAAAATCAGGAAAACTTTACAATTCGTTATAGTTTAATCTATATAAAGAAGTTTCTATGCAACAATTATTAAAACTAATTTAAATAAGAAAACATTTAATTGAGGGTTACTTTCTAGATCGAGATTCGAAATCAATGACTCTCGTATTAAGAAACTCAATTTAAAGTAAATTTGAACGAAATTGGGAAAAAAATGTTTTTAACATAAATCTAAATACTTTTTAGTAAAAATCTCTTACCTGAACTATTAATATGCAGGTTAGTCAGCCGCCAAGACTGGAAGCACAGTCAGAAAAGTTTGCACCTTTGATATACTAATTTCTACATGACATGGAAGACATAAAGAAAAACGCCCAGAAATTTAAATAGTTTTTGAGTTTAATTGGATAAATTTTGAATACATGGTTTTTGTATATTAAATGAAACCAAAATATCAGATTACTCTGAAAGGATTACTCTAAAAGTACCTTCTCCTTCCCGAATAATCTCGAGTTATCGGAGCCCCTCCTTCAAAGTCGCTGGGCCCCAAAGTAGCTGCTTACTTTCCTCTTTTGTAATTCGGCTCTGCATATTTTGGAAGCCTAAAAGCCCAACTTATTATGCACGCATTTTGGATTTACTCTTGTCATCCAGAACTTTCCCAGGTTAGTTTTATGTTTGGAAGAGGGTATATGAAAGGGGAAACATTGCGGGTTTCTGAACAATATACTTCGGTGAGTCTATTATCATATTACTTCCACCCAAATAAACAACCGCACCTGGTAAGAGGGACAAAGGTAGTGTAGAATCACCCCTCCTTTGTTGCTCCGTCTCCATCTTCTTCATGAATCCTCGCATTGAAGTGGAAGAGAAAGAACGTATTTTAAAATGAAATGCAATTTGTTCCAGTCTCTGCCTTTATTTGACGACAGAGCAAAGCAGCTATTAAATGGATACTCACCTTTTTATGCAACACCTGGAAAAGGAATGCACGATATTATAAATAACTTCGCATATCTATTTTATATAAGAAAAGTTGTGTAATGAAACTGAACCTCACAATTTTGTGTCACGAATTTTAAGGAAAATGATGGATAATTTTCGGCTTATGTTGATTTGAGTGTTACTTGGTTTAATTGGATTGTAGATTAAATAAAGGAAAATATGAATTGCTTTTTGAAACCAAATAGAACGAAAAAGATTTCAATCATATCTTTTCAATTATTTTTTTTAAATTTTCCTTCAAATATTGTTAATTATTTCTGAATTCTTATTTTCATTAAAAATGATTGCATTAAATTTATATACTAAGGTTATTACCTAATTTTTATTGTATTCTGAAAAATGTAGAGCAATAATATGTATGCATTCTAAAGTATACTTCAGATTAATGAAGCATCTTTTTTGAAAAAGAATAGCTCGAACTTATTTTAAAATAGTACATATTTTTATATTTTATAAGCAACTGATATACAAAAACTGGTAAAATGAATGTGTGATATCTTTTTTAATGCAGTAAACAAAGAAAAGTCTAAAGGATTAAAAAATAGGAAGGGGATACTCGTAATTGATTTCAAGGATTCTAGAATTTCATTAATTTTTTCACATAAAAAAATCTTTTTAATCTCGTTCGCTTATCAGGACAACAATGGACCGGGAACTTGAATTCGGTTCAGTTCAGTTATATTAACGTCCCGTTTAAAGCAACACGAGGGCTATTTTGGGACGGACCTCGTAATTTTGAACCATGGTCAGATGACAAGGACGACACCTGAAGTGGCACCCCCCTCTCCACACCACACCACACCAGTGGGAGGACTTTGGCCTGACAGATTTAACGTGCAAGAGACCCCCTCACACGACGGATCTTCGGTGGAATCCAATCTCGAACCTGAAACCCTCCGGTCCCGAAGCCGAGACCTTACCACCAGGCCACCGCGGCCCGCTTGAATTCGGATCCGCTAGTAATGAGGATTAGTTAGGCAAATTAGGTCTCAGGGCTGTAAGAGGAAGGCCACAGATAGATCAACTGAAACGTTATAGTCTAATTGCTAAATAGATAAATGTATGAAAAATTATAATTCTATGAATGAAAAAATATCGGGATAGCTTTTCGCCAATTTTATTTGGCTAAGCTGTTATATTTTTTTTAGCTTTCACATAATTATTATATTATTTACAATGAACAAATGTCCGTTAAATATAATTATGAACAAACTTGGTCACAGTGTAATCTGGAATTATAAATAAATAAAATAAAGCAATATATTATCATAGTTTTTCTAAAATAAAAAATTAACCTAAAATAATTTAACTAGCCATCTCAATTATTTTGAAATATGCTCATAAATGTAATCTTATTATTATAGAAACCTTATGATTCTCATTGCTCAGGGGCGCAAGATGCCTGAATCCGCCACTAAGTCAGTTCTTTGTTAACGCTTTCAAACATAGTGATTTATTTCCTAAATAACTTATATCAAAGTATTTAATGTATGGTGGTTCAGTTTTTAAACAATCTAATGATGAGATATATTTTAAAAACTTAATAAAGAAACTTAATTTGAAAGGTAAATTAAAAGTATTCGTTCGGGATTATATGGTTTATAAACATCTATTCTCTTAAAAAGAAATACTTTGATACGTTGTTCAGGAGATAAACCACTATTCTAAAAAAAAACCCATTGATCTGGTGTTGGGGAATAAGTAAGCACATCGATACAGATAAGCCCCTGCTGAAGATTCACAATCAATAAAAACCTTCATATGACTTCTAAGAAGAAATTTAGTTTGACTTATTAATTTTCAAATTAAATCGCGTTTTTTCCTTCGAAAATGTTTGCGATTTTTATCAATTCCTTGTGAGTAGCTATTGAAAGATTAATAGTAATACGTTTCTTTTCCGTTAATCACTTTGTTAATTCATACTGCATAATTGTTTGAACAGTCAGATTGAAAATGTTTGAAACTCAGCGCTGCACATAAAAATTGGAACAATTACCTTGTAACTATGTTTGACAAAAAGATGGTATTTTGTCTTTTATGTTATCTATTATAAAATAAATACTAATAATTTCACAAATGAGTTGATATGGGAAGTACAATGAAAAAAAGCTTTTAGTTAATAAAAATATGCAATAAAATCTCTTAAAAATCAGTAAGTAAACAGCTCTGTTAACTACTGAAATTATTTATAAGGATATTCATAAAGTTTTTTTTTAAATTTATAAATATAGTAATAGTTTAGACCTATGGTAATCCATTGCTGTTTCAAATTTTAATAAAACTAAAATGTCATAAAATAACTAACAAAAAAGACCCAAGTGAAATATAAAATTTTCTTTACATAAAATATTATTAATTAAGAAATAAAATAATTTGGATTAAAAAATAAGGAAACTATTTTATTTAACGTCAAAATTGATTAAAAATGTATTGGATATTCTATTACTGTTACTATATTAACTGTAATATCTAAAAATACGACAGTATTTGTATTTATAATTAAGTACAATTCTTTTAAAATTTCATGTATTTTTGGGAAATAATTCCTTATTTTGTGTATTTAAAAAAAGTCCTCAAAGATGAACTCTAGATTTTTTATATTTTTACAATCATCAATTCCTTTTGGTGACATTAAATTACTATTTATCAGTTTCTTTTTTCCAAACAATGCAGCAAATGCTTAACATAGTAATGCCATAGTTATTTTCTACCAGACTCCATTACCATAACCATTACCATTCTCTACCAGATCTATCATTGAATTTTTTTTGGGGGGGGGGGGCTTTTGTGTAATCTGCAGACCCTCAGAGTGAAAGGGGAAAAAGGGGGGAACAAATCAGGAGAGAGAGAAATCTTAACATCAGAAATGGAGTAACCTATGAGAAGTTTGGGGATCTATTTTGCTATTGGCGAACTCACTTAGGGGTGAGGCAATGTATAAGATCCCGCCTTACAACACAAATATAAAATGGGCTGCAAAGTTTACTGTGAGCAAGCCATAGTTCAAAGCAGATGACGGAGCGTATTGTCGTTCCTAGGCTAACCAAATTTGTTTGCTCTCGCTGTTTTTTGCTGAAGATTGTGCCCGAGATAAGTTGACATTTTGGCCATAAGCCTCAACCTAACTCTTAAGTTTCTTCTCTTTGAACCGAATGTGAAAGATAAGTTTGCTTATGTAACTTGAATTCAATCTTGGAGCAAACGGAATGTAAATTCCTCATAGCCGTTTCAGTTTTGATTTTGCCAATTATAAGCTAGACTTTTTTTATGTCATTGATTAGTATTATCAATAGTTTCTACCTCTGCTATAAGCTTTTCATGAATTTTTGCTCCTATAATTTGATCTCTTTTTGAGAACAATCGACCCCAAGAAGTAATTATTTGGAATTTTAACTAAATTAAGAAAATTGTAATTTTGACTTATGAAATTTTGTATTACTTATTAGAATGTTTTATACTTATATTAATTATCCCATTAAAGTGACACTAAAAGCATATTTTTCTAATTTATTATTTTATTCCCTTTGAAAGTATTTTGATAAATTACTGAATAAAGTATTAAAGTATGTTAATCATTAAATTGTAAATGAAAATAATATAAAAATTTTAATCAACTTTTAAAGGAATTGTATAATAGTTAACTTGTAAATATTTTTTTAAATCCAGAAATTTTAATTACAAATTATTATTTAATCAGTTATATGTCTGAGTTTCTTGGGATTTTATTCTTAGAATCTTAGAAAATTAAATTTTCTTTTATTTTCTAAACAAACCGAGTGATCAGGTAGAGAGAAAACGTAATCAAAGCTCATTTTCAAATCTTATTCTTAAGCATATAATTTCCTCTTGGCCATATAGGGAAGGTGAGAGTTATTGGAAGAATGATTACAATACTAACAGGCCAAGTTTCAACGATCGGGGAAACCTTCCCCAAGAAAGACAATAAATAGTTTCCTGCCTATTTAGGGTAAGTTTTTAACATTTATTTATTTTATTTGCAATTGTAGTAAAAAAAATTAAATACCCTTATTCATTCCTTTCAAGCGGTTAATTGCAAGGCAAGTTGCTAAGTTATAATTTTTGGATCTCTAGGACATAACAGCTAAAGGTAAGATTTAATTTAATTGGAAAAAAAAGTAGAAAACAAAACTATTGGATACTTGAGAGCAGATAGAAAAATAATTTAAAAATTCAAAAATCTAGGTAAGTAATATATTCAGTATTTTGGTATGGGATCAAAATATACCAGAATTAAAAGAAGTGTTGAATTTCACGAATAATTTCTAAAATGCAGGTTAATGTTTTGCGCTTGCCTTAGATTAAAATTAACTCAAAATCATTTGGTTTTGAATGGTATTTTCAGCCTTAATACTCACTCTAAAAAGTATTTTTTTAATTTAAAGAAAGGTATTCCAAAAGTATGCAAGTATTATAAGTTCATCTCTTTATTTGTCTGTCCAAGAGAAAATAATTTTGTATATTGGGAGTAAAAACTTGTAAATTTCTGATAAAATATTCCTAAATTGTGATTCTATAGATCTAGATCTATTTCGTAGAAATCTCGTGTAACTACTAAGTTTTTTTTAAAGTTTGTTAGCCTAAATTCTATTGACCAATGAATATTGAATTCAATATATTTAATAACTAATTTAGGTCTGGCACATCAATATTTTTCTTACTATTTTTTTTATCTATTCCTTCTTTTTCTTAAAAAAAACTAAATGTTAATTTTATTCTGAATCTTGTTGTGGAGTGTAGAGATTAAAATTACTTCTAGATATAAAACTACATTACACCTTTAAGTTAGGTTCCAGAGACTAATAAAATATTTGTTTATTAGAGATGGCGTTGGTCTGGAATGCCACCTGTATGTAACTATTATAAAAATGATGAAAATTAGTTTTTTTATAAATATTATTAATTACTAATTTTAATTACTTTTGAGAAAATCATCATCATTATATATATTTATACATTTATTTATACTTCCCTTTAATTTTAAGCCCAGATTCCTTAAATTCTTTGCATATTGATTAGATAATGAAATTGTTATCTCATGAAGACAAAAACTTGCGTATAATTAAGAGTTATTTAAAATCCTACCTTACAAAATAAAAATACAAAAATACATTTTTGAAGCAAAAGATGGCAATTAAAACAAAAATTTAATTTTTAATTACATAGTTTTTGAAGATTTAATTTTTCTTTTTATTAATATTTATTCTTTGTCTTTTAGAATAATTTGTATAATATAATCCAGAATTTTATCTATTATCATCAATTTGTAATTTTACTTCCTAAAAAATGCCAAAACGATGAAATGAATAATTTTTATTTGTAATACTTAAAAGTTGAGTTAACATAATTAATAATATTATATTTCACGAAAAAGACTTATTTCTGCTCATTCTCTGAAAAACAAGACTGAAAAAAAGAAAAGAATTAAAATTATTTTTCTAACCATGATGAATGTTTAATTGATGTTTGGAAATTGGAAATTTCTAACCATGGCGAAAGTTTGAATTTCAGTTATAGTAAGATTAAAAGAAGTTAATTAAATCTTCAATTGTTTATTATTTTTTACAGTAACATAACAAAATTAGTATCGAAACGTGATAATATTTTTACTTTTGAGAAAGTAAAAATTATATTAAACTTATTATAATTATATTAAATTTTAATTTTTAATATGATATATAATTATATCAAAAATTATATATTACTCTCATATTATACTTGTAAAATATGAAAAACCCTTCCATTATATATAATGCCAAAACATAGAAACAAATGCACTTTATTCGGGTTATTAAATTCTGTATTGCTGTGAAGGTTGTTATAGGATCATTTTGGTTTTCAAAATGAAAATTAAAAGTTTTTTTACTGCTGTTGTTTTCAGAATGTATTTTTGTTTTATGGCGATTCAGTACAAACATAAACTTGTTGGTGTTATTCTTAGTTACCATCCATACAATCATAAAATTTACTTCATTACATGAATAACTTTTGATAAGTAACTCAGTAATGGTATCTTTTCCACCAGTTAGTTATTGCATCTATATATCAGATGCTGGGTATGTAAGAAAGTATTATTTGGATTAACTTTATTCAAAAGTAAGTTAAAATTGCATTTAAAAATATCTGTTCATTCTTCTTTTAATTCTCTATTCTGTATGGTTGTGAAAATTATCATAGGATTCTTTTAGAATTTCAAAATGAAAATCAAATGTTTTTCGACTGCTGCTGCTTTCAGAATGCATTTTTGCCTTATGGCTGTTCAATACTAACATCATGTTGTTGGTGTTATTGTTCTTTACGAACCATGCAATTATAAAATTTATCTGACTGTCTAAATAATTTTTGATAATTGACAGTGATTGTATTTTTTTCATCAGTTTTTCATTGCATTTATACAACAAAAGAACACGGTATACTCGAAAAAATTATTCAGAGTAACTTTATTCCACAGTAAGTTAAAGTTGCATTAAAAATATCTGTCCAGATATCTTTTAATTTTAATTCTCTATTCTGTATGGCTGAGAAAAATTATTATAGAATTCTTTTGGAATTTCAAAATGAAAATTATTTTTTTTCCCGACTGTTGTTATTTCCAGAATTTTGCATTTTTGCTTTATGGTGGTTCAATACAAACATCATCTTTTTGCTGTTATTCTTAATTACTATCCATGCAATTATGAAATTTACTTAACTGCATGAATATTTTTGATAAATAGCTTAGTAATAGTATATTTTCAGAAGTTATTTATTGCATTTATATATTAACAGCAGGGTCAGTATGAAAGTATTATTTGGATTAACTCTATTCGAAAGTAAGTTAAAATTGCTATGAAAAATATATGTTCAGATATCTTTTGCTTGCTTATCTACAATTTTTTTAAAATGTTATAAGTAGGTTTATTAAAAATGATGTATTCTTGAAATATAATTCTTAAATTAGCTCTATTGATGAAAAATATTGTGCGCAACAAATTAAAATTACAACTGTAACAAATAAAATTCAGATCGTTGAATTTCCAAACTACAAATTAGAATGAGTTTCTTATCTTATTGTTAGTGACGGCTGAATACTGATATTTGTATGATGATTGTTTGAGCATTAATATTTGTATTTTTAAGAAGAACACCACTTTAGAAAAAAAATTCAACTGTCTAATTATCAATGATATCTTAAAAAATTAAATAGAGGGTTAGTAGGCAAAAAAAAAATTTGCTTTTAAAAATTGTATAAACGCAGATGGACTGAGGCCGTTGAGTGCATTTGAAATGATCAATATTTATGCTTGATAAGAGCACCTAAATTATGAGATATAAATATCTATAAATGTTTTTAATAAATAAAATTAATGAAAGCCAAATTCCTCATGACATTGAAAATATTGTTTTAGATCGTGTATAAATTAAATGTTAAAAAATATTTATTAAAAATAAAGAATAAAAAACGGTACGGAAAGGAGACTGATATTATTGAAAGGGTAAATTTTTAACTTTTAAGTTATTGCAAAAATCGCATTTGTGTGAGAATAATTTAGGAAGATACGAATATCAGTTTCCTTAGCAAGTCAATAATTATATGTTCCATTTTCCTGTTCGATTAAATATTCTGCTCGATTTTCAAAATTGTTTACATATTTTAATAAATTGTTTACATATTTTTGTTTACATATCTCATTTTTAAATATTTTAAAAATTACATACAAGTAAATAAAACTTTTGATTCGTTATAGCTATTGAAAAATAACAAAATCAATACTTGTAAAATAATAGTCAAAGTCTTTCAAAACCTGATTTAAATTTTGTGGAATCCATAGCTGTATAAATTAAGACCTCTAACACATGTATATCTCAAGTGTTTTCAACTCCTTTCGTTTAAATTGCTGCGAATAGTTTTAGAAATTTTGAATATATATGTGGCTTTTTATTACTTAAAAAATATACTGGCCTGTTAATCATTAAGATACAATAATAACCATAGAATTTTTTAAGAAACAGTTAAACAAGGGGATCATTTATATTTGAGTTTAAAATATTTTCTTTCTTGATTAACCAAAAACAAAAGCGGTGATTATATTCTCAAATATTACGTTGTCAAAGTATGTACTATGCAACTTAATATTTTCTATGCTCATAATACTTACTCTATGTACATCTTTCTTCAAACGTAGACTTTTTTCAAAGCGAAAGCATTTAATAGCAAAACTTGCGTTTTATTGAAATATTTTAAGAAACAATTTAGATCGATTGCTAGTTATATATATATATTTATACATATTTTAGAAATCAATACTAGAAACGTTCTAGTAAATATTTTTTTACACTGAAGTTATTCAAATTGCATTAAATTTAATTCTCCTTCAAAGTAATAAGCATTTTAGTTAAAATAAGTAAGACAGGATTCACTTTAATAATATTGAAATGAAAGATGCTTAATTCTAAGGGGGAAAAACCTTTTTTAATATATAAAATAACTGAAATTCTTGAAACTGAAATTCTGAAATAATTTTTGTCATTTTATTCTAAGTTAAAAAGCTTGTTTAATGGATATGTAATTCGGTTCTGGTTCACTTAATGTCATATTTAAAAACATTATCCTGCGTACATAGAAGCAATAAGTTATTGGAGTATTGCTACACCTATTACTTTGAAACACTTGTTCCTCAGATACAATACCAGGAGTTTTATTCGTAGATAAACTACTCGCCTCTTTCTACATACTTTTTTAAAAACATTGGTAATGTCTTTATACTAATACTTTATGTATCCCCAGCTCTGGAATAGGATATAGTTTCATAATTAATTTATATATTTCATTTACTTGTCTGGATTATTTTAAAGGGCAGAATTACCACATTCGAAACATTTTATAGATTGAACTTTTATAGTAATCTCAATAGCATTAAATATTTAAGTAGTAAAATAATACTTATTTCACATCTATATAAGAGTACATCCTGGAATAATTTTTTCGGGAAGTGCTAAGTGCTAACACATAGTCTCCAAATTTCTGAAGTGAAAAAAACCATCATATAACATATTTTCGTTAATTCTGTTACATATATTTTCTTTAAATGTGATTTTTTATAATGCATACAATATATGTTGGTGATAATAAGATATTTATCGGTATAATAGCAGTTTAGATTATGTAAATATAATTCGTAAGGTTTGTATATTAAAAAATATTCACCATAAAGATGAGTGTGATGTAAACAATGTTATTTTTCTCTAAATAATGCATAGTATAAGAAGTACAGAAAAATCCTAAAAACATATTTTTTAGCAGCTTCATATTTATATAAAATATTAATCACACATGATTCTTTATAACTCAAGGAATCATATCTTGAAAAAAATATTTGCTTATTTCACCTTTTTGTGTTATTTATTTAAACATCAAAATGTATGACTCTCTAAGTAATCGAGGTACTAACTTTGAGTTTTTTTGCTTGTTTTTTTTTTTTTTGAAGTAACAAAAGGTGATTAATTTTTGCCAATTGCAAAATAATAATTAGGCAGAATCCCATGTTAGAAGTAATATATCTATGCACAATTTCCTTTTAATTTGATTCCTTTTACGTTACTAGTCTGATTTAATTAAATGTTAGGACAATCTTTCTTTGCTAAATTGATGCATTTTAAGTTTTTTAAGGTTAAAATTTTTGATACATTTTTAATTATAACATTTATTACGGCTTTTCGTTATTTCGAAATTTGATATATCTATAATTTTTTGTATCTACTTTTCGCAGATTATTTAAAATTCTCTTTACTTACATTTCAGTTAGGATAGGAATCAAATGATTCTTTTCAACATTTAATATGTTATATATTTGCATATATCCTGGCAGGCCAAGTAGTATTGGAGGAAAAGCTATCAAAATTTTAAAGTGATCTCAAATAGTGATGGAAATTCATTGCTAAAAAATCTAAATAAAGAGTATTTACGTCAAAAAGAAAATGTATTTTCGTATATAAAGGGCAAATTTATAAAAAAGTTTAAGGTATTTTACAAATAAGGGAGTGGAAGCACTTTTATTTATAAAAATAACTTCTTGAAAAACAGAACGCCCATTTAAAATCTATATCTGCCAACCGATAGGATAGTTAAACTATATGTTATTTCTGTAGGAAAATGGTCACGCTTTTTTCTTTATTTGTAAATATTAACATAATTCTTAATATGTATGAAATATAGGATTTTAAATAATATATTTGGAAGATTATGGGATTTCTTTCTTGTATTATAATTTATTTAATGGTGCAAAGCTGACTTGACAATCGTTTTATTTTGATTGTTAAAAATTCTGAATATTGATGATAACTGAACGTTACGTGTTTTGCATCCAGAGTTGTGCAAAACGTTGTTTCTTTTTAAAATTATAAAAATTGTACAATTATTCAGTTTACATTATGGCATCTACACTGGATGCATTTTTAGCAATCAAATGTTTATTGACTGTCATACGATAGAAATATTTAACAACATAAATGTTGTTTAAATTTATGTTACATAAATTCATATTCATTTTGAAAATGGAGAGACATGACCTCTTGGTATATTTTTGAGATTAATTCATTAGTCTCATAACTCTCCTTTTAATGTCTGCTGCATGTTCCTTGACGTTTATTCTTTTTACAAGAATGAATAATTTTGATGTGAACATAGCTACATTTTGCTTCATAACGTTCTTCAAATGTTTAGGGTTTTTTCAATAAAGCAAAGACACGTAACTGCATTTTTAAGGCTACAACAATATTGTGAAGGAATGATGGTTTACTTTTGATGTTTTGAAAATCTCAATAGCGTTGCTCATCATTATACTTCATCATGGTTAAAATTAGGTCAAAACAAAGAATAGGGAAGGGGGGTAGATGTCGCCTCAAGAGACACTGGACATCAAATCGAGAGATAAAATTTCTAAGATGTTACTCATATTTTTATTGTTTAAAAATTAGTTTTACCATAGGAAAAAGATTATTATACCAGGAAAAAGAACATTTAACCATCATTCATCTCTCATCTATAATGGCAACATGTATTCTCTTTAGTCCCTCTAGTTGATCGCGAATTTTTCCTGACAAAAGTGGCTAACAAGGGGAGGACACGGGATTGAAGTCTGAGATAGGCATGAGAATTAGTATAATGATAGTATACATTTAGAAGGTTCATTCATGAAAATATTAAAACACAATGCCAGTCAATTTCGAGAAAATGGTCATCAAACTTTTGGTAAAGCTCACATACTACTAATGTGAGCCCCGTGCGTGTGATCCCAATAGCGTTATTGTCTAGGTAACCTTCTCATTTGCGTGAGGGTGGGGTTCGAGCCTGGTGGGAATTTTTTCTTTCATTTTTTTTTATAATTCTTATTTAATTAAAAATTTACAAATACTTTTAATTAATATTTTTTTATCCAAAAATAAATATTTATTATCGAAATGCATAGTAAAAAATTAAAAGTTTAAAAGAAAAAAATATATGGGGGGGGGGTATTTTCCCGAAATCAACTGGCTATTGCGATCTAATACTTTCATGAATGAATATTCTGAATGTAAACTATCATTATACTAAATCTCATCTCGATCTCAGATTTCAAGACTGTGCCCTGCCCTTATAAGCTCCACTAAACCTACAATATAAGCGCAAATGGCACTAGTTTAATAAGTGAGCGGAAATGCGAGTGAGGGCTACTATCCTCAAATAGTGAGGTGAATTTAATTTGCGGACAACCACGATGTTCTCTATGTTGGTGCCGAGGCAACTGACAGTGACTGCTGCACGGTTTTTTTTTTTTTATGTCATTCAACGGGAATCACGAACAGAGGGGACAGACATAAAAAATTTGTCTGTAAAAGAAAACTCTTAATACAAAAACTCATTCAAATATTGCAATTTTCTTATAAATTTTATTACGATTACTTTAAAAATATTTTTAGCCTTAAATTTAATAAATAAATCTTTTATTTATTAAATCTAAATAGTTAAAATGATTGTTTTATTAAATTTGAAAATTTAAAAAAATTATCTTATTAAACTCTTAAATTTAATAGAATATTTTTTTAATATTTTTAGTCATGCGATAAGTAATTTCTAATTACTTTTAAAAACGTTTTAAAGGGGCTTTATGCCTCTTTATTTATTTTTATCTACTCTGGTCATTAAGATTTTTTTTCGAAATACTTTATCTAATAATACATATATATATATATATATATATATATATATATATATATATAATATGGAGATTGTTGAAAGCAGTTAAAATCAGGGCTTCGAACCGTAATTTTTTTTGTTCCGGTTTTCGTTCCGGTTCAACTAAAAAATTAATATCGGTTCAGTTCCGGTTTTCGCTCCGCCAAAAATAACGGTTTTCGGTTAAGTTCCAAATGAATAATTTCATAAATATAATTCTATCATAAACAAAAAATGTGAAATGTGTGTGCTGAGATGTGAAAAATAAAATATAACTCGATATTTTTCTTAAATCATCTATGCTTCTAGTTTAATCAACTGAATTAAATATGTCTTCTACAAGTAGTTTCATGCGAAACTGAAACAGAAAAATAGTAGTGAATATCAAAATAGGAAATCGAGAAGCAGTATACATGTAATGATATTTTTAAAGTTGACGTTAAATTAGAAAATATTGATAAGTTGGTAACAGTAACAAAATGACTGAAAGATATATCGAACCGAAATAAACCGATATTTTTTTCGGTTCAGTTCCGGTTTTCGTTCCGACCAAAATAACGGTTTTTTCCGGTTTTCGGTTTTCGGTTCAGTTCCGGTTCGAAGCCCTGGTTAAAGTCAATAAAATAAAATATGATGGATTTGATTTTAGTAAAACAATTGTGCATAATTTACAAAATATTCTTTTCTATTGCATTTTTTAAAATTAAACTGCATTATTTTTAATTACATTTCTGAATATATAAGAAAAAAAGTGATGAAATAATCATTTAATTTCTTTTAATGAGAAATACAAAGGCGATCAAATGAAAAATACAGTCTTATATATCTATTTTTTTAAAAAAAACCTCTTCGTGGGAAATTGGCAAGCCAGTATTTACATTTAAAATTTATCTTAAAGAATAAAAATCCTTTTCTAAAAAAAAGTACATTTAAAGTAAAAAAAAATTCTTAAATGTGAATTGTCTGTGAAAAAAAAAGAAATGATTTTTTTTTTTTTTTTTTTTTTGAAAAATGAAAAAAATATTGATAAACAAAGCAATTTTCTCCTTAAAATTATGCAACCAGTTGTGTTTGTCAGATGTGCTCAGTCGCTTTTGCGCTTACTCATTAACACCTGTTATATGCTTTCAAATATTAAAACGGTTGCCTTTAAATATTGTTCACTTGAAACGAGCGATTCATACTGCGTTTCAGAATAAAACTGAAAATAAAAAATAAAGCAAGCATCAAAAATTTATTGAAAAGGAACGCACCTGTAATTTTGATATCCAGAAGAATTAATAAAATTATGATTTTGATGTGTATAATACTAATTCAATATAATAAAATTAATTATAATTTTCAGTTTAATGAAGATTTAATCTTTAAATCTTGCTGCTTGTCTTTATTTCTTTAGGTAACATAATGAAAGAAGATAGGCACAAATTATTTCAAATTTAAATGGATGTTAAGAATGTTTAATTCTTTCACTTTTTCCCAAAATCCTTTAACAATACTCCTTACTTCCAATTTGTGTTTCATACCCTTTAATTCAAAAGGAAGAAATTTGCAGTAAGTTTTAAGCGATTAAACATATAGAAAAACTGTTTCATTCCATCATCGCCGGGGATACTATAATATATAACTGAAACCATTTGGTTGATTATTATATCTTATAGAAGTGATTAATCATAAACATGATTTTGAATATATAAATTTAAATATAATTTAAATACGATAGATTTCTTACTTCCCTTTTGTCATTTTAAAGAATCAAAAAACTGAAATTAAAAGTATTAATCTATCCTCTATCATTATCTAAACTTTACATAAAATTCAGTTATAAATATTTAAAATACTGCAAAAAATTAAATAAAAAATGGGATTCATTTACAGTTATTGAAAAATAATAAAATCAATACAATTCTTTCAAAGTAATAATCTGCTATCATTTTCTAAACTTTCGGAGGATCCGAGTTATATACAGTGACATTCAAAAGAAAGTAAACACATATGACTGATTTAGAAAATGCGATATTAGAAATATATTATTGACTTATAATATGAAATAGATATATACAATTATTAACTTATTTAAGCAGAATAAAATAATTTATAAACAAATAATTAAAATAATATACAAAAAGAAATAACTCAACTTGAGTCAAAGAACATCAAATTTTTTGCGTCAAAAAAAAGTAAGCGCTTATAAGTCTTTCTCCTTCAAATGTTTTAATTTTATAGATATTAAAATTTTTTCTTAAAGGATCCTAATATAAGTTACAGTCGTATATTCTGCCTCAATATACACAAATTTTTAGAAAAGTTTGGAATGTTTTGTGATGGGGGAAACATATTTCTAGAAACCATAAAATTGATAATAAACTTAAAGAAAAATGATAAATCTTTACATGAAATAGAAAAACGCGTTGAAGGTAGTCATTGCACATCCAAGAAAATTTTTGAAAAATATTTCAAATACAAATAGATTAAAGATTTTCGAAGAACAAGGTGACCAAAAAGACTTATTGATACAGAAATGAGAAGAGTAGCACTAGAGATGAAATCTAATCCAGCTGCAAATCAAAATGTCTCTAAGCATCTCGCAAAGGCAATAAATACAAGCACTTTAAGGAAGAAGATTCGTGAACATGGGTTATATGTCAGGATTCCAAGTAAGAAATCGTTCATCTCAAAATCGAGCCAGAAAAAACGAATGTTGTTTGTCAAAAAGTACCTTAATAAGGATTTGTAATATTTTAATAAAGAGAAAAAAAGAATTATTTGGCACACAGAAGCTCGCGAAAATATGAAAACCAAAAAACAAAGAATCCAGTTAATAAGTATTCTATATATATTTGTATGTATTATATATATTTTTATGTATTATATATATTTGTAGTAACTAAATAAAATATTTCTAAAATTTTTCTGCACTTAGAACGCGATACATTACTCTCTCTCTCTATCACACACACACCCAAACACAGGCAAAACAGTATTTATTTCAATACGCTTATACATATATATTCAACTTACATAATCAATTATACATAGAACATTTTTTCACTGATACATAATTTATATTTTATGATAAAAAGCTCAAATAATTAAAGAAAAATTAACAAAATTATACATAGGGGGATTAATTCTAATGTAGAATTCAGCCAAATTTTATTTTTAAATTATTCAAAATTAATTTTTAAAGTTATTTCAAAAACAAAACAAAACACACAGACAGAAAATTGGCACCCCAATTATGAAGAAAGTCATACATTTTAACATTTAAATAAGTGCCCTTGAAAGGCAAAATAAACTCAATTTTTTAAAATTATAATTTTCACTTATATTTAAAAAATAATGAATATAATATTAATGCATGTAACAGTAGAATTTTTTGTAGTTTATTTATCTTAAAAAATTGAATGAAGTTTCGGAGAAATATTCTTTAAAACATAATAAAACATAGGCTGTTAAAAATGAGATCGATTCAATCAGAGAAAATGGTTCTTCGAATTACATAACCAATTTCTTTAAACTTAACAAAGTAAAGCATTCTTTACTTTTTAAATTCATGTCAGCACATAAAATTTGAATGCAAATTTTAATTTTTATGAACGGAATAATTTATTAACGGCCATGAGACTTTTTTCCACTCCCTCTTCTTCATTGTTGTGTGTGTTGTGCATTGTTGTTCACTGTAATAATTATTCAGAAGAGCCAGTACAAAATATGTACGGTGGCATACTTGATGCGGCTAGAAAAATATTTGAAAAACATTATTTATTTATTTATTTTTACTTCTCAAACACTAAAATTTATTTAAAAATTTCTCAATCTCTAAATTTTTAATGTTTGAAATAGTGAAGAAATTAAGTTATGCCCAATAAGTCTGTTTAAGCTTTTATATGCTGTTAAAGAAGAATACGCAAATTGGTCCGATCAACAGAAAACAAAATACTGCAGGATGAATTTGTTGCGCTGATGCGATATATCGAACATGGTAGAATGCGTAATAGAATCCATTGTAGATTCCATGGCCGTAAAACACTTTAAGCACACTATCTTTAGAACATTATACGATCATAATTTTCCTTAATATGCTATTTTAGAGCAATCCCTTGAACAACTTATTGGTTTGATTTTTATGCATATTGAAATGTAGCCAACCGTGGTGTGTAATTAAGTAAACCCATAGCATAAAATCTAGCATAATGAGAAAAAACTTGAAGTCATAAGTTTTTAACTATCGTGACTTCTTTCATGGAATACTTTTTAAAAGACCCCATTCATTTGAAAATTATTATTTATAGGACTAATCTCACCAAATTTTAATTTTTGCCAAGAGAAAAAACTGCTAGTTCTGGAACATAAAATATTTTAAATAAAAAAAGTTTTTCAACTTTTTTCCTTCAGGGTTTAGATACTATAATTTATAGCGATTTTTCCTTTTTTTCTTTTTTATAACTCTTATAGATTCCCCCCCAATGAAATTTTTATATAATGGTTTGACCTTATTGAGAAAGCAATGCGCAAAATCAACAATTGAGGTTAGGAACATAAAATTCGGACAGTAACTTCTTAGGAATTAGAGTCCCACTAAGGAAAGATATTTTAGAATTTTAAAAGTTTAATTCAAAAATTAAAAACATAATTTATCGCTTTGTAACAGTAACATCAAAGTATCTTCGGATAAAAAATATTTTTACATTTTAAAAACGCTTTACTATTACACCAATTTTTTTTTGAATAAATACTTTTTTTTTCTCCTTCAGTTTTGGTAATTTTTGAAAAATTAATTTAGGACACAATTTATAATTATGCTTTTTAGTATGATGAAATTCTAAACAATATCATTGCTTCTTTAAATCATTGCGTCACATTATTTTACCGCTGTTAATATCGTGATAAAGGGGGAAAACTTTTTTCCCTTTAATTTAAGCTAGATTAAAACTTTCAAGCCGTCCATTGAGTAATTTTATTCAATTTTCTTCTTAACTTTTATTTTCAAAGTCTGGATTTTAAGATTCTATAACGAGTGTTGCTTTTTATTTTATTTTCATAACTATAATAATAGTTTTGTTCCCAATGAAAGCTCTCTATATATGTAAAGATTTGTCCTGATTAACGGAGCAATGCGCAGAATAAACTATTGATGTTATGAGCATGACATTTTTTTAAAGATATTAGTGGCTAACTACCTTTGTATTTTAAAATTTTTTAATTTGAAGCTTGATTAAATAATGAAAACAGAATTTAAACCCTTTTTCACCTTAACTTCAATCATATTATCACAAAAAAAAATTATTTTAACACCGTTTAAAAAAAAAGATTTTTAATAATAAAAATTTTGTTTGAATGAATACATTTTTCTTCTTTTTTGATAATTTTTGAAAAATTGGTTTTTGAACAATTCGTAATAATAATTTTTATTATGATGAAATTCAAAACAATGTCATTGCTTCTTCGAATCGTAACGTTGCACTATTTTACCTCTATTAAAGTCATAATAAAAGAAAAAATGCTTTCTTTGCCTTTATTTAAACTTTTAAAAATTTAAATCGGTTCCTTGAATAAGAATTTCATTTAATGGGTTTTGTTGAATTTCGAAGCAACACTATATAGAAACACGAGCTGGCTTCAAAAATTTCTTGGGAAAAATGCTTCAACTGCCTTCTATTTTCATTTTCTTCTTGTCACAGAACTGTATGTGTGTATATATATATATATATATATATATATATATATATATATATATATATATAAATGACTTCAGAATTCCTTTAGAACCTAGTGTTGTACCAGCGTCAATTTTCTGTCAGTTTTGTCAGTTTTATGATGGTAGCCATTATGGAGAACACTTAGGTTCATAAGACTGTAGCTAAAGTTTCTAAATATAGCAAGTTAGTGAAAGAGGAAATTTACTCTTTCCACTCAGCTATGGTGAACCTTATTTGTTGTTACGCACTTAAAAATCAAATACAAACACTTTGATCATGGTATGCTCTTACATAAAAGTTGGTATATTCAGAAATGATGTATTCATCTTAACAAACGGTAATTTGTTAATTTTAAGAAAGCGTAGAAAAAAAGGAATATTAAATATTTTTATTGTAATTCTACTTAATTTTAAGGTACAGATTTTTTGATACATATAAAAAAATCAAATGTTTTATAAAAATCTTTTTTTTTTCAAAAAATCAAAAGGACATTTAGCATATGGAGTATATAAAGGAAATTTGCTGTTATTCTGAATAGTTCTTAGAATCTTTCAAAAAATGTAATCCCTTATCACTACTGAATAATTTTTGTTTTACAATAGAAGTTGTTTATCAAATATTCTGCGAAAACAGAAATAAATATTAAAATTAAAAAAATACACATTTAAAATTAATCTTTAATAAACTCAATTAAAACTATGCACTATTTAAAACAAAATATCATATGCTTAGAAAATGGGCCGGTTCACAAATGTACAAAGGTGCTGTGCATGTACAAAAAGTGCTTTTTTTGCTGAGATTCTTAAAGAGAACTTAATTTCTTGCACTACTTTCTCATTCTACACTTTAATTAGTCTCAGGAGTATATTAATGAAACTTGCCATTATTCTAAACATTTCTTGATATCTTTCATAAAATTCAGTCATGATTGTAATCTTTGACAGATTATAACTATGGATCGTACGCATAGATGCTTTTTCAGTGTAATTACCAGTTTTGTTTTGTTTTAATCAAGAGAGGAGATATTTTTTACTGAAATATAAAGAATTTCCTAGTTTAATGTTTACTTCTTAGTGAATTATTTCTTAATTATTTATTTGAATAAATTAAAATGTCGTTATATTTAAATAATTAAATGGCATGTGTACTTTTAAAATTTTTGATACTATTTGTACCAATTAGGAAATATAATTCTAAAAGCATTTGTGGTAAATGTCCATGAGAGCTCTTATCTAATACAATTTGGGACCTACAAAATTTAAGACCTCGAGTGACGTTGACTGTTATTTTGCAAAAATTGCATTAATTTTGTTTATTTTTAAACAATTGTTGATGAATCAGCTTTTTTATTTATTGCTTGCAATTTTTTAATCTTTATAACTGGGAAATTGAGGATCTATTAAAAGTTTTCAACGTATTTTGGTTATTATAAATGAGAGATTAGTAGTTTCAACCTTTGATTCATTAAAGTAACAGAAAGAGAAATGAATTTCTGTCTTTAGATTTATCTTTTAATATAAACTTTCAAAATCAAGTTGACCACCGATCATTTTAAGAATTTAATAGCCAACCATAGTGTTTCAGTTATCCATTAATTAGTATATTCTGCTTTCATACATTTGCTTAACAAATTTTCACACGTTAAACTGCTTAAAATCTTATGCAAAGTTCTTAATTTCTTCACTTATTTGATATGAATTGCATATTAGAACTTTTAAAGGATGTAGTTTTTTAAAAAAAGTGAAATAACTAAATGCTATTGACCTCCATTTGAATTTGTTATTCAAATTAAAAATAATTTCGGTGTACTTTGTTTTATGATATTAAATAAAGAAATAAAGTTAAATACCAAAATATAAAGATTAAATCTTCATTAAACTGAAAATTATAATTCAGTTTATTAGATTGAATTTGTATTATGCACATCAAAATCATATTTAATTAACATATAAACATAATGAAACAATGTTGAGAAGATGATATTGATAAAATGAAAAGCAGGCTTTGTTTGATTGTGAAAAATGTTATACTGCATGTATCGAGTACATTTCCAAAAGAAGAACAAAATTATTCTGCAGTTTAATGTAAAGCTATTCGAAATCATTAACAATTTTATTGTATATTTAGAGCAATATTATTTAGTTAAATGAATCGATTTATAAATGGATAGAAATATTGTAATTCTGATACTACCATTGATTCTCATTATTATCATTAAATTATATACACAGAAGAGTAAAGAATTTGCAAATTTTATTAATTGTTTCAGTATAAGCATTATTTTAAATATATTTTATTTCAGATTATGAAACATTATTTTAAAGTTATTTAAAGTACAAGCTAAAACGGTACCTTCGATATTCCAAATTATGTTTTTTGCACAGCTTAAAATAAGATAAATATTTGGCACTGAGTAAACAATCAATATTATTCTAAAAAGTTAATTCTTAGATTTAAAAAAAGGAAATAATAGGAAAGTAAATTTAGCTCCTGAAAAATTTATAACACTAAAATAACAAGTTAAAAAAATTCTTGACGAAATTAAAGCAAAAGCATTAAATAAAAAAAGGAGTAACCACATATAAAAAATGGTAATCAAATTAAATATATCATTGTTTTTTAATATGAGATAAAATTAAGTAGCAAAAAATAAATAAATAAAATAAAATATCAGTTACTGAGTATGGAAAATATTCAAATTATTCTCCCTTTATAATAATTTTTTAATCAAAAATAAAATATAATCAGCAATGGGATATTACAATTTTTGGTAATTTATTAAAAACTATTTTAAATCTTTTAATAAATAACTTTGTTCGAAATAACTCCGAATTAAAATAATTTATTTTGCATTACAGAAAACTATTACTTCAGGAAAAGTAAGTTTATTTTAAAGAATTGGGAGTAGTTGGAAAAGAGGGAGAGGCAATTTTGAAAAAAAAAATATATTGAGGAAAATAAAAGCAACTGCTTGCGAATAATTACGGTACAAGTTTTTTTTTTTTCTAAAAAAATTGTTTCAGCAGAGACAAGCTGTATTTTATCTTAAAAGAAATTCAACATGTGTATATGTAATAAAACAACAAAAACCATATTATATAGTGAAATTGGAATCTAATTACTGTAACTAAAATTACATGAAGCAGCATTTATGTAATAAAAAGAATGCATTATGGGGGAGCCAAAATAATAAAACAAAAATAATGGCAAATGAGGCTAATATCAGACCTCACTAGCGATGCAATTGAAACTTCAAAAGGCATGTGTTGTTGGTATCATGTGACTCTTATGTCACATGAATTCCACTCATTAAGAAAAATTCTTTAGATGTTTAATTGCTTTCCAAATCCTTTTCATGAATCAATTTACTTTATTTTTTTGGCATAACAAGCTAAAATGAATTACAAATGAGTCAGCATATGAAAACGAAAAGGTGAAATTTTTAAATAAAAATTGAATATTATCGTTTTAATTTCTTTGGTATTCAGAACAAGGGAGATTTGCCCACCTGTCGCGAATGCTTTCCTCCGTTTTAACACACACGTACGCGCATTATTGATCAGCAAGACTCCTCCCCAAAGCATTTCAATTATTTTCAATAGGGTTTAAACTTGGGAAAACGTATTGGCTATTTGTAGGGTGGAAAATCCTCCCTCCCTGAGCAACTTCAGAAAGTGATTGTTCGATGACATTTTTTTTTTTTTTTTGATATACAAATAATGCACATTATTGACTTGAAAGATTTATAATTTAACCATCGGATCCTGTTTTAATACTTTGTTTGAGCTTGAGTTAAATTTAAAATACTTCTAATTAAATAAGCTATTAGTAATAAATGATTTAAGGTGAATTAGGGAGAAATTATATTCTTTTGAAATGTGTACAATCAGAATAATAATCTACATAAAAAAAATCTATCTACAGATATTCTATATACAGATCTAAATATATACAGATCTATCTACAGATATTCTATATAGAGATCTATATACAGATATTCTATATACAGATCTATCTACAGATATTCTATATACAGATAAAAATCTATACAGATCTATCTACAGATATTCTATATAGAGATCTATATACAGATATTCTATATACAGATCTATCTACAGATATTCTATATACAGATAAAAATCTATATACAGATATCTACAGATAGCTATGTTTTTATAAAAACATAGTCAATATTATTCAATCAGTATTCGATGGCTTGTGCAATAAGCTATTCAACTAGGAGATAAATAAAGATGTCAAAAATTCGATATAATGATCATTACACCTCACCCCATCAGGCAGACTATAATGCCACTCCTGGTTAAGGTTTAATAAGACAAATGCGAAAATACAACACCAGTTTCAGACTAAGAAACGTTTAAAAAACTATAAAAAGATGGTTTAAAAAAATTCTGCATATTATTACGTAACATTATAGCACAGCAATTTTAAATCTTTAGATCAAAATTAATTAGAATGTATAGCATTCTTATATTTACGAGAACTGAATTTCTGTTTTAATAACAGACACAAATAAGCAATAATATTTTTCAATGATAAATTCTTTCAAATAAAAATATATATGAGTAATATTTTCAGCACGAATATGTTATTTTTCCTTCATATATATGAAACCTTTATTTTTTAACTCCCTTCAGAATTTTAAACAAAAAGATGTTTATTTTCTTCTAAAGGTTTCTGTGCGCTTTCAAAACTTTGTCTTACGATATTTCTCAAAAGTCGTTTAGAAATAAGTTTCATTTTCTTCATTTAAATGTAATCCTAAAATAGATATTTTTTTATTTTAAATATTCATCAGCAAAATTAGAACAAGATATGATATGTTTATATTGTTACGGATTTCCTATCCTTATACTAATCCATCGTGTTCGTTTATCTGTATAGTGGGTGTATATGGTGTGAGAAGATGATGATGAGCACACCCAGTGATCAGTCCTTTAGTAGAAGACACAACACAGACGACGCTTATTTACAGTACCAAGATAGGACAGCATAAAGACGACAAATATTTACAGCACTACTATCTACAGAAGACAACTATATACAGACGAGACGAACACACTGGACAGCATACAGCAATACTCTCCTGCGGATAGTAGCCTACAATAGCAACAGTAGCCCACAGGCAGAAATTCCGTATTGACAATATCCACAGCACACAAAGCGGCCAGACAGGATTCAGCAGGAGATGGAATCTTTAAGTGATTCTGTCTACACTCACCTAGGTATCTCCCGAACAGACTGAAACTACTCTTCTGTCTCTTCTTGCCTTCGCTGCCGACTCACTACATCGCACAACTACGACACAGACTTCTTCAGAATACGCCACACAGTGATCCTGCAATCCTCCGTTCAGGACCTCTCTATTTAGGTCTACTTGGTCGACCACCACCGTACTTCGTTCAGCTTCCAAGACCTCTCAGTTCAGGTGTCCTGATTCTATTCTGTCGCACTTCTTTTCTTCTCGATTTAACACCTCACAGTGCGGCTTCACTTGTCGAGATCAGCTTCATATAGATGCTTATATAGCAACGGGATGCGGGGCTAAACCCTTCTGGACCAGTCAGGAGCATTCTGGATGTATCTTGGCTCTTAATGGGTGGTTCGGGAAAACTCTCGATGTTTCGGGTATTACCCACTTTATCTCCAAAGTCGCCAAGTTTGTTACCAAGCTCTGGGATCACTGACGTCACACCCATTCACTATTCAATACAGATTACTGTAAATCTGTCTTCCTTACGATGACAATATTAGCGCGGAAAATCAAAATTACAGGTTCATAATAATTTGTAAAATGAGAAATGAAATGACTATCAATTAAATGACAAATATTTTTTTTGGAATAAGTAGCTCCGGAATTTAAATATCTAACTATAAATCTCCAGAATAAATTCTTATTGTCAACATGTATAAATATATTTGATGCGAGAAAACTGTACATTTTATAACTTTTCAATTATTTAATATTCCATCTTATTTCTTAAGATTTTATAAGGCATATATATATATATATATATATATATATATATATATAT